>CP139509.1:53439872-53705283 GCA_021014915.2 Artemisia tridentata subsp. tridentata | reverse complement strand
TGATGACCTGAAACTTTATGTATCGTATTCTTTAAAACATGGTTGCAAAAATCACTAGGTGTTGAGCAGTCACCTACAACAAATACATCACAAAGTTCATTCTTTCACACCAATCAAAAACAAAATCCAACCAATTGAAAAAAAAAAGAAAAAACCTAATTCATAGTTAAAAAAAGGTGTTGACCGTCGCTGAACCACCTTTGACCATCATGTTGGCCGACGTTGACCACCTTTTTGGCCGATTTTGTAAAATCGAGGCAGTTGGTGGCCGCGTAGGCCACTTTTTACAACAGTTGTTTAGAAAGACAAATATCATTAAAAATGAGCTTACGAGGATTTTGGTCCTTGTGGTTTACCGGGTGTAACGATTTTGGTCTAATAGTTTTAAAAGTAACGGATCTTGTCTAGAATCCGCTGACCCATAACGGTTTTGGTCCAAATTTATTAACACCGTTAAGTTAACTTATATTGACCGTTAAATGTGAGGGCTTGTTTGTCTTTTCATCTACATTATTAAATGTGAGGGCTTCTTCCAATCAAGATGATTAATACAAACACCCCTTTTATCTTACACTTCTTCAAACACAAAAAACACTCTTAATTCTCTCTATCAGACTCCGGCCACCACAACAGTTGGCCACCACCGAACCATCAATACAAACACCCCCTGCCACGACATCGCCACGACCCCACCACCACCGACTCACCAAACTACTAACCCCACCAAACCATTACCACAAACACCCCCTGCTACCAAACGTCACAAACAAAAACACTAAACAAAAGAATGTTGTTTCTTTATTCTCTCCTCACGTCAAGAAACAATACCAAAAGATTTGAATAAAAAATTATAGTGCTTTCCTTTTTGTTTATGTTTGCCGCAACTCTCAATAAATCAGAAAACATGAAAATTCTTCCCCGATTTGAGGAATTTAATGTTGACCGCCATAAAGTTGAAACCCACAAAGTCAAGATCTTGTCGTTCGTTTTCAAGATCTTGTCGTTCGTTTTCAAGATGCGTTATTTTTGTGAGTTTTATAGTGGGTTTCCACAGCCATCACATTCAAAAATTTTTGTGGGTTTTATTGATTTTTTTGTAAGCTTTTGTTGATTTTTTGTTGGTTTTTCAGTCAAGATCTCACCTTTTACCTTTACTGTAGGTATGATTAGAACAAGTTTGGTTTGATAGTGGGTTTCCACAGCCACCATTCAAGATTTTTTTTTTTCTTTTTTCCTAGCAGGTTGTTCAGGTTTAAAATGAAGGTTGTGTCTTTTGAAGATTAAAGGGAGGGTATCTGTGGATCTGTATGTATTTGTGGCTTTTTTTTAATACTCACGTCACAGTCGGATGTCTTTGAGGATATGTATCTGTGGATCTGTATCTGTGTGGTTGCATTTATTTTTAAGAAAAAATGATCTGAGATGTTAAATAATAATAATAATAATAATAATAATAATAATAATAAAAGAAAAGGGCTTTTTAGTCATTGGATATCATCATCCGAGGGTATTTTAGTCATTTTACGCTTTTTTAACTAGTAATGGACCAAAAGTGTAACGGGTCGTCGGATTTAGGACAAGATCCTTTACTTTTCAAACTATTTAACCAAAATCCTTACACCTGGTAAACCACGAGGACCAAAAATGTAGTTAACTCTATTTTTAATAAGCTTATGAGCCCATTAAATAAGCTTAGATAAACACCCGTGTTTTATTGGTACAAAGTTCTGCTTTTTGCTTATTTTGAGATCAAATAAGCAGATTCGTATAAGTAGATTAGTAAGATGCTTAACTTAAGAGTTAATTACATTTTTGGTCCTTGTGGTTTACCGGGTATTTCACTTTCAGTCCAATTTTTAAAAAAATCTCGGATCCACTACAATATTGACTGACCCGTTACGGGTTTGGTCCAAATTTTCGTTACAGGTTTGCACCATTAGTCCCTGAGCTAATGGCGGTCAGTTCTGTTAGTTATCATGTGACAACGTTAGTCCATTAAGTCAGCGATTATTTGCAACGTTAGTCCTTTATACATTTTTGTCCGTTTTTCTTATGTTTTCATACCGTTTTGTCCGTTTTTATACGTTTTCGTCCGTTTTTAATCGTTTTCATCCGTTTTTATACGGTTTTGTCCGTTTTTATACGTTTTCGTCCGTTTTTCTTACGTTTCATACGTTTTTGTCCGTTTTCGTTCGTTTTTTTTCGTTTTTGTCCGTTTTTCTTACGGTTTTGTCCGTTTTTATACGTTTTCGTCCGTTTTCGTTCGCTTTTTTTTCGTTTTTTTCGTTTTTGTCCGTTTTTCTTACGGTTTTGTCCGTTTTTATACGTTTTCGTCCGTTTTTATCCGTTTTCGTTCGTTTTTTTTGTTTTTGTCCGTTTTTCTTACGGTTTTGTCCGTTTTTAATCGTTTTCGTCCGTTTTTCTTAACTACGAAAAAAAAATTAAAAAAAATTAAAAAATTTAAAAACAAATTAAAAAAATACTTTTTTTTCAAAAAAAAAATTTCCGATTTTTTTTATAAAATTTTTTTTTTTCCGAAAATATTTTTTTTTTCCGAAAATTATTTTTGAAAATATTAAAAAATTGAAAAAAAAAATTCAAAATTTTTTTTATAACTTTTTTTTCGCAAAATATTTTTTTTTTAATTTTTTAATAATAATTTTTTTTTTAAAAATTTGCGAAAATAATTTTTTAATTTTTTTATAATATTTTCAAAAATTTTGCGAAAAAAAAGTTATAAAAAAAATTTTGAAATTTTTTTTTCAATTTTTTTAATATTTTCAAAAATAATTTTCGGAAAAAAAAATATTTTCGGAAATTTTTTTTTTATAAAAAAAAAATCGGAAAAATTTTTTTTTGAAAAAAAAAGTATTTTTTTAATTTGTTTTAAAATTTTTTAATTTTTTTTTTCGTAGTTAAGAAAAACGGACGAAAACGAATAAAAACGGACAAAAACGAAAAAAACGAACGAAAATGGACGAAAACGTATAAAAACGGACAAAACTGTAAGAAAAACGGACAAAAACGAAAAAAACGGATAAAAACGGACGAAAACGTATAAAAACGGACAAAACCGTAAGAAAAACGGACAAAAACGAAAAAAACGAACGAAAACGGATAAAAACGAACGAAAACGTATAAAAACGGACAAAACCGTAAGAAAAACAGACAAAAACGAAAAAAATGAACGAAAACGGATAAAAACGTATCAAAACAGACAAAAACGTATGAAACGTAAGAAAAACGGACGAAAACGAATAAAACCGTATGAAAACGTATGAAAAACGGATGAAAACGACTAAAAACGGACGAAAACGTATAAAAACGGACAAAACCGTATGAAAACATAAGAAAAACGGACAAAAATTTATAAAGGACTAACGTTGCAAATAATCGCTGACTAAATGGATTAACGTTGTCACATGATAACTAACAGAGCTTACGGCCGTTAGCTCAGGGACTAATGGTACAAACCTGTAACGATAGTTATTTGTATGTTAACTTAATAAAATTGTCGTATAGTTATTTGTATGTTATTTTTATCATATTTTAGATCCTTATATTACTTTTGCATTTAAACTAGTTAAATCAACAAACCACTAACCTTATTCATTGCTTGACTTATTTAATTAAATAGGTTAAACGGGCCACAAATGGGTTACACGTGTTATGCAGGTCTGGGTTAGGGTTGAGTTTCTTGACACGATTAATAAATGGGTCGTGTTTGGGTAGAGGTTATACTAACCCGCCAACACGCGAACCCGAATAGGTCAACACAAACACGAATCAATTGACACCCCTAATGCAAAGCTGTATGAATTGGAATCAATGATTAAATTTAGATAAGAAGACTATTGAGATTAATAGCGTACTAATTATTACATAATTAACTATTGCTTTGAAATTACTTTAAAGGACCTAGAGAAAATTACCTCAAAATTGGTGTCCCTCTCTACGAAGCTTCGATTAAATGTGATTGGAAAGCGGCTAAAGACATTTTTGCTAATAACCCAGAGTTGGTAAGATATAGTATTACTGAAAATGGGGAAACCGCACTTCACATTGCGGCATCTGCAAAAGTCCCGGGAAAGGTAAAAGACTTTGTGAAAAATCTGATAAATTTAATGACAGAGGATGACTTAGCACTTGAAAATGCAAATTACAACACCGCACTCTATTTAGCCGCCGCAGCTGGAAACATTAACACGGTTGAGATTATGTTGGATAAGAATCCGAAGTTGCTGGAAATCCGTGGTGGTGGTAGCACTGGCTCATCGCCAACAATGATGCCAATATATGTTGCTGCCTTGTTTGGAAATCACAATGTTGTGAAGTATATGTATGAAAAATCTAATGATTTGAACGATGAGCGTTGGAAACCTCCTCGTTGGCTTCTTGAGAAATGTGTCGAGAATAATATGTTTGGTACGCATTTTTGTACCTACACATTCTATTCTTTTGTTGCTTATCATATTGGGCATTGTTATAAATTCCCATTTTATGTGCCCAATTCATCATCCTAACAAGGAGAGTACACATGTTCACACACTAATCTGTTTTCTTATTTACTCTCTTCATTGTCCATATCAAACTTAAGTTATACTGTATCTATTAGTCAATGTAAAAGACAAAAACAAGAATATCTATGCTTTCGAGTTCTTGATTTTCCTTGCTGATTTTTGTACAACATTGTCCCTCACGGAGAGAGTTCAAATCTATTTCAGATGTCGCACTAAAGATAGTGACAAAGTATCCAGAACTTGGAACTGGGAGTGTACTTACAATTCTGGCTCAAAAGCCTGAAGCATTTCGCGAACCAGAATCTAATTTCATCCAGCGAACCATCAGCTGGGGTATCAATCTCTACTCTAAGATGAATGTTACACATCAACGGTCTCAAAATGGCAATGAAAGTGTTCCTGAAGATTTGAACCAAAAGCAACCATCTCAAAATGGCAATGGAAGTGCTTCTGGAGAGTTGAATCAAGAGCAACCATCTCAAAACGGCAATGGAAGTGCTTCTGGAGATTTGAATCAAGAGCAACCATCTCAAAATGGCAATGGAAGTGTTCCTGAAGATTTGAATCAAGAGCAAACATCTCAAAACGGCAATGGAAGTGCTTCTGGAGAGTTGAATCAAGAGCAAACATCTCAAAACGGCAATGGAAGTGCTTCTGGAGATTTGAATCAAGAGCAACCATCTCAAAATGGCAATGGAAGTGTTCCTGAAGATTTGAATCAAGAGCAAACATCTCAAAACGGCAATGGAAGTGCTTCTGGAGATTTGAATCAAGAGGCTGCAATAAAGTGTAGTACCATTGGGAGTAGCATTAAGGCTGGTAAAGATCTCCACTCCTCTAGTATCATTGTGAAAGCCATTACATCTAGAAAATATCGCTACTCCTCTAGTATCATCGGGAGAGCCGTCAAGTCTGGTAAACATCTCCACTCCTTTATGTTTAGTTGCACATCAACCGTCTTATCAATTTTTGAGATTTAAACCTGGTACGTCTTGTAGACATCTGTGTACTCCTTCAACTTACTAATCTTTAATAAAAAGGTAATTTTTACCACAAGTCTTCACTGCTAACCAGTCAAGGAGATTAAAACGTAAGGGCAGATGAAGGTATTTTACTTTTTACACATATTAGTCCTTGAACTTCATTTAATTTTTATAACCGGTAAGGAAAAAAGTGTATATTTTATTGAAGATCAGCAAGTTGAAGGATTCAATTAAATTTGTACATAACAAAAATTTAGGGACTTACATTTGACCATAAATGTTTTTAATAGCCTTTCTATTGTACAAGGTTATCCGTCAATTTGAACCTTTTGTCAAATGTAAGATTTATGTGATATGCTAGATCCCGTATATATTTTCAGCTGAGTTACAAAAATCCAACTTCATCCATCATAATTTTACTCGTAAATATATTATATCATCAATTTGGCTTCTTTTCTGGTATACCCTTTCAGTTTTCACATACATTGCTTCAAAGTTGGTACCTCCTGAAAAAAACGATGAAGCATTGCAGTTACTGACAATCATCTGGAATGCTATAGCGAAAAAGCCTAAGAAAGATATTGATAATATAATCAGAGGGCCGCGATGTGAATTGAAGCAAGAGAGCAAGCCAGCCAAGCAACTATCTTGTGAATGTTGTGTGAGAATACATCCTGAAAAAGGGTCTGTTGCGTCAACTTCGAAAAGTCAAAAAAATATAACATACCCTTCTCGGATACTGTTTGTTGCAGCAAAAATGGGCAATACAAAATTCTTAGTTGAGCTCATCCGCCTATATCCTGATCTTATATGGAAGGTCGATGATAAAAATCGAAGTATATTTCACATTGCTGTCAAACGTCGTCATGAGGGTATCTACAACCTCTTGTACGAGATTGGCTCAATGAAAGATTTGATAACTCCTATCAAAGATGTCCGTGGGAACACTATGTTGCATTTAGTTGGGAAGAGTGCCAGCAGGAAAAGGCGACACCAGGATGTGTCAGGAGTGGCTTTACAAATGCAACGAGAACTATTGTGGTTTAAGGTATAAGTATCTCTCCAATCTTTCTTTTTCTTTGACAGAGAGTAGACATGGATATTTTGACCTATTTACTTATGAATGTGTTAGTTTGTGTTAAGTTTTTTCTCAAATGGGTCAAATAAAAAAACAGCTCAATGGGGAACTGGTCACATGGGTCAAATAAATAACGGATGTTTGTCAATCTGCCCCGACCCGTACTACAATGACCCGTTACCGCCCACCCATTTGGCTACTCTATCGATGTGTATGAAGTCTATAACTATTATCGTTTCTGTTGTAGGAAGTAGAGGCCATGATCCCCCCTTCTTATAGAGATCGGAAGAACGATGATGGTCTAACGCCGTATGAGTTATTCACAAAGGAGCACAAAGAGCTAGTTAAACTAGGTGAAAGTTGGATGAAAGAAACAGCTAATCAATGTATGGTTGTTGCGGCACTCATTGCAACCATAGTATTTGCAGCAGCTTTTACTGTTCCTGGTGGATATGGCCAAAATAATGGTACCCCTATCTTCCATTCGAAAGCAACCTTTATGGTTTTCGTAGTGGCAGATGCCATTTCTCTATTCTCATCTACAACATCAATTCTCATCTTCTTATCCATCCTCACGTCTCGCTATGCTGAACGTGATTTCTTGGTATCACTACCTAAAAAGCTGATGGCAGGTCTAGCAACTCTATTCTTATCAATAACAACCATGACGGTCACTTTTAGTGTCAGCTTTTTTGTTCTTTACAATGAAGGTATGATATGGATGCCAAGCCTTATCGGTGCATTTGCTGTGATGCCGGTCCTCCTATATATTAGGCTGCAATATGCTCTGTTCTTTGATGTCATTCGGTCGACATATGCTTCTAGGTACCTCTTTAAACCCAGAAAACATGTTCTTTACTATGAAAACCCCAAAGTCTAGCCATTATCTGTTACTAGATGGGAGATAAGAAACATCAATGTATTCAGTTTTTGGTTTACTCATTGGACTTTTCAGATCGTTTGTTTTGCTTAAATTTTGAGCTATGTATGACTCGGTATCACACCACAACTCATCTAATTATGAAAATTCAGATTATTGTAATAGGAACTCTTCCTCGAGTTCTCGGGGTAGGGATTTGTTAATGCCTCCGGATCTTTGTTATTGTTCTTTTCTATGCTGATTTCAAAGCCAAACAGATTGTCTTCTGTGGTATCAAAAAATGTGTACACATGGGAAGGGTGGCATGTAAAGATAAAATAAGAACTAGGAATCCTGAATTAACTGGATAACAGAGATGCTCCATTGCAAAATCGGTTTAAATATGCATATGAATCATGAACGCATGCTGAGAAGATCTAGTTAGAAAAATGCAGTTTGAAATGCATGTATAGGCACTTGATTGCAAGAAGAGCTTCTCTCCTCGACATTATCTTCCGTTAAAAATCCGAGTCCCCTACCTAACTCTTGCTTAGGCGTCAAGAGTTTAAGCCAATATGCTTCTGTGATCACCACAATCCAACTGCCCCATATTATTATAAATTCTATACGCCAATAAATAACCTGATATCAATGAATTTGTCCTTTTGGTGAAGTTAATCTCCTATGGTGGTATCGTGTTTCTTACTCCGTATAATATATAAGATCAACACTGAGGTACAAAATGAAACTGTATCATGAACCATAGGCTCTAAATCAGCTTACCTTGTCTAATGTTTCATTCAAGTGATTACAATTGAATGACCTTAGCCCTATTATTTTTGCTTCAAGTTCACTCCTAGCAACCACGGTTACAACTCAAAGTTTGTTGACGAGAATAAATAGAGAAGCAAACAATCATTTTTCTTTTTAAATAAGTCAACGCCGAGCGGGTAGAAATAAAATGGTAACCATAAGTGTAGATTTGGTTTAGTTTAGATAGATGTGCGAGTTAAATGTTAAGAAAAAAAGAAAAATTTCAAATTATTTTGTCCTAAGTTCTGCTATTTTTAATGTATTTCATTTGCACGTAAATCGCCTAAGACGATGCATTTAATGTATTTCATTTGCACGTAAATCGCCTAAAACGTATTGCCTTCACGGGCAAAGATTGCCTACATCCTTGGCATGTGTAATAGTCCTTTCGGGGAAAATGTTAAAGTAAAGTGGATCCAAGCTAGAAAATAGAAAAGTTTAAATGACGAATGAAATGTAAAATGAAAACGAAAGAATGAAAGTTAAAGCAAGTAATAGTAGTGCGAGTGTTATGTCGGAAGTGTATAAGTAGGATGGTTTATGGTTTCTTTATCTAAATGGATTAGGACGCCTTTTCATTTGGATAAAGAAATTGTGAATCACCGAACCATGAGTTTATGTTTCTTGATTTACATCGATTGGGACACCTTTCCATGTAAATGAGGAAGTATAAATGAGTGGGCTTATGTGTTCCCGACATGGCATGAGTAGGATGAAGGGGTAGAAACGGGAATCTAGGATAATTAGAAGTCATAAGAGCTAAGATAGGTGGATAGGCAATGAGTTGAATGACGACCCTAGGTGGGAAACGTCAAGTGAAGTATATGATTTAGGTGCTAAAGTGTAAGTTGAAGCGATTAAAGTTTTAAATGATGTGGTTGCTTGCAATGTGAATTGAAGGTAAAGTGAAGAAATGAATGCTAATAAACGCTAATATGGACTAAAAGCTCTATAAAATTATGAGAAGAAAAGTAAAGGCGAACGTAACGTGTGGTAAAATAGTAATGAGATAGTGGTAAGGTTGCGGTAAAAGTAGAAAGTTAATGAATAATTGACTTATGAAAAGTTAAAAAGGGTGTGTAATGTTCAAGTGACACATAGTCCTTGACGGGAAATTTTAAATGGAACTAGTTAGAAGGTTATGCGATAGGCGTAGAAATGGTTAAATGGCATATAATAGTGGCAAGGATTGTGTCTTAAATGACATAATTACTAAAAAGAAATGAAATGTTAGAAAAGTTAAGCTAGAAATGAAATGAGTTAAGGGTATGAAGTGCGTTTAGTGGACCTTGAATTGCACGATCATTTAGATCGTTGCAATCAATAGGGGATGAAGAATGAAGAGTGCTAAGAATGGGGGTAAAGCGAGACTAAGTTTGGTTAGTAATAGACGAGAGATTTCGGGGACGAAATCTAAATAAGGGGGTAGAATTGTTAGACCCGTTCCCCGAGTACGTGGACCCCACCCTAGATGAAAGTGGACCAAAGGCCTTATGTGATTGGCTAGTCAATGAATGTAACGTTATAGTCAAACCCGATAGTCAAATAATGTGTAATGTGGTTATGGAAAGTTTATATGTGGCCAAAGTAGAAAGAAAGAGAATTAAGGGGCTAATGTTATAAAGTGTTGAATGTGTTATAAAGTTAAGTGTGGCCAAAATAAGAGAAAAAGGACTTAAGGGACTAAAGTTGCCATCTAGGCAAACTTGCATCTTATCTAAACACATCCAGGAGATTCTAGCATTCTCCATAAGTTTCAAGAGGTGTTTGTTAGTCTGGTTCTTAGAGAAAGAAAAAGAGAGGGAAAGGTTAGTGTTGGCTTAAGGAGAAGAAGAAGATGAAGAGCAAGTGTCCATAGCCTTTCCTAGCATCGATTCCCTTCAAGTAAGTATTCTAAGTTATAAGTTAATGATGATTATTAAGGTAAAGGTTAATGGGTTAAGTGGGTTTTCATCATATGATCTTGATATGATCATATGATGATATAGAGATGATGTTGGGTAAGTTTAGATGGGTTTTATAACCCTTGATTATGATATGTTGTGTTAATGAGTCTTGATGATGATTATGGTTTAGGAAGTAGTGATGATGATGATGGTGATGATAAAGGATGAAGATGATGATGTTATTGATAGACTTAGCTTGGAATCAAGGTAAGTAAACCGGCTATAAGATGATGTTATGGTGATTTCCATACATTATGTGTTTATGTGTTCTTATATGTTAAGGTTATGAATGATTTGTATGTGGATGTTATATGCAAGTAAGTGTAAGGCTAGTTGATGGGTTAGACAAGGGTGGATTAAGGAAAGAAAGGTTAAGGTTTAAGTGGTTAAGGTATGTGTTATGTTTAATGTGTTAATGGATTATTGGCTAAGATGCGTAATGTGTGAATGAAGTATAATGTTATACTATACCCGTTTTACTTACTAAGCATTCGTGCTTACGGTTTAAGTGTTTAATATTTTGTAGGCGAAAGTATTGAGATGATGGCTTGGATAAGGATTAATGTTGGATATGCGAATTGTAGAAGGTTTTGGTAAGTAATAGAGCTAGGTAGAATACCGAGCTCAAATCAAGGTTCTACCCCCGGGAGTCTTTGAATGGTTTGTAAAGTGGAGTCAAGCGTCAAATTGTATGTCAAGTGTTGTGTAACGAATTAGAAGTCATTTGGCGTGTCAAGCATGTTTCAAGTGTTTGTAATGAAAGTTAAAGGGGCGTTTGGTTTATGTGTAAAAGTACCCATTTTGGGTTGTAAACGGGTCAAGTGTCGATGGAACGTGTTTATTATGTTAGTATAATGAAGTTGGTCAAGTTTGATGTAAAACGGAAGTCGTATGGGTTGTTTGTAGTGAAAATGGGTCAAAATGGATTTAATGTGTCTGATTTGCATATTCTTAAAATTTGCATATTGGATCCTCCTTTTTGGTTCGAAGTTGTGGACCTTAGTGTGGATCAAGATTTCAGTCTTGGATCCCCCTTTTGGTTCGAAGTTGTGGTCCTTAGTGTGGATCAAGAGTAAATTTGTATATTCCCAGAATTTGCATATTGGCGGTTGGGCAGTGATTTTCAGAATTTGCATATTGGTTCGAAAAATCATATCTTTTAAACTGTAAGTCGTCACGGGTCGTGCCACCCGTCGTTTTGAAGGTAATTGAGTTTACTTTCATTTAAAAATAGTTTCAAGGTCTGAATGTGAAGCGCGTTTCCGCGTGTAAAGTTCAAAGTTTTTGGTCTAAGCGGGCACGGGGTGTTACAATTGTTTTGCAAATTTCACTACTACCCATCTTTTTTTTTAATCTTAATTCACTTCACTAACAACAACAAAAAATAACACTTTCTTATAAAATCTTCACTGCAAACTATAAAAATCCAAACTTTTTTTATCAAAACTCCACCAATAACCAAAAGAATCAATCTTTTTTTTTATAAAATCTTCACCAACAACTATAAAGGGTCAAGATTAAGTCAAAAATTGAATCAATTGGGTGATAATTTTATTAAAACCACAACAATTAGACCAACCCTTTTAACAGCAATCATGTTATTTCCTTTCCTTGATTCGTTCACAAACAAACTTTACAAACAAAAAATAATAGCCCCACGCCTTCTCATCCACTTAACAGCCATAATCCAAAACACAACAATTAGACCAACCCCTTTCATTTTGATCGGTTTGTTTTTTTTGTGTGGAAGTTGAAGGTGGATTTTAGATCGAGAGGTGTTGGTTTATATGTGTGTCGTTTTTGTTTGTTATGGTTCTGGGTTTTGATATTGGAAGTTGAAGGTGGATTTTAGATCGAGAGTTTCATTATTTTGATATTGGATCTGGGTTTTTGTTGATGCAGATATTTGAAGTTGAAGGTGGACTTTTGATATTGGAAGTTGAATGGATGAGAGAGAATAAGAATAAGTGTTAGAAACCATTATTTATTTAAGTATCTGTCAAAGTCAAAGTGAATGTAACACCCCCAATTTCATGATATGCAGCGGAATTTAAATTGGGTGTTACTTCATGGCACAACAGTTGAATAGTAGGAAACGATCACCAATTTGGTCTTTTTAAAAGATTTATCATTCGAATATCAGAGTTTACAAAGTAAGGTCCCCGTGGTTTCAAAGTTTATTAAATAGGTTTTCGAATGATATTTATAGCCTTCATAATTATCCGTGCTTCTCCGTGCCATCCGTGCTCATTGTGAACCTGAGATAAATACATGCTTAAAATGTCAACACAATTGTTGGTGAGTTCGTGGAGTTTGATGGTAAATAACTTTCTTTTAATGAATTTAAAAGGTGTATAGCGGTTGTCGAAATAAATAGTAGTTCTTTATGGAATCGATAACAAGATGAGTTGAATAAAAATCCACTAATGATTCATGTATGACCTCAAGAGATCATAGGTTTCAAGTTTTAAATGAAGATGAGCTACGTTGTTATACGCTCGAAATGAGGTGTTGGGTCAACTTTTAAATGTAACGATACGCCAAGCGTTTTGGGTTGTCTTCTGTAGAATTCTCATTTTAAGTCACATATGATAACAGTTAAAATTCAGGTACAGAATCCATAATCATAACACATAGTGAAATTAATAATCTAGAGTCTGAAATCTATCAGTGTAAAGTGGTGGTCTTCTAAATACAGCTGTATCCTAGGATATATATGAAACATTCATATATTCATAAAGTTATATTGCCTTAAGCCTCATGACACGCAAAACGTTAACAGTGTACCGGAAAACGGAGTGTTCATCAAATTAATGACGAAAGTTTTGCCCTCATGTAATAGGTGACTTGCCAATTCCTATTTTTCTCAAATATAGTGCATCGCGACTAAATACGACTAACCATGTAGGCATTCCGTCCAAGTATTTAGTGGGATAGGTCGTCAGCCTCTAACAGGTTTCGAAGCTGTTCACTATATTCGCGCTCACCGCAGTGATTAATGGCTCATGATCAAGGGACTTTATGGCAATAAAGTAAACTTAGGCAATACAGGTTTCTGGGTGCATGAATTATGCGTAATTTTAGTCTTGGCAATTATTTCTAGTGAAATGTAGAAATATCATAATAAAGTAACATTACATTCATTTGTTATATGAATGCATACAATAAGTCTCAGTATCATGTTACATCAATTAGTTTAAAGTTGTTATCTTTCATATTCAGTGTTTATGCTAAGCAAGCAATTTGTACATATAACGAACATATATTCCTCTCAAAGGTGATTCAAACATGTAAAGCATAGTGGATGATTTTGAGTAAATCATGAGAGTTTTATATAAGTAACTTAAAACAGTTAAAGCATGTATCTCCCCCAAAAGAGTTATTAAAACGAGTGTTAAAAGTAGGGGCCATGACTCACGGTAAGTCATAAGAGTTTTCATAATGCTTATAGAAGTATTGTATCGCAAAATAAATCATATAGTTGATAAATGAGAAAAATATTTCGAAGCATGTATCTCCCCCAAAAAGTATAAATCAAGTATTAAAATAGGAGGAGCCACGACTCACCTGGAGCGTATCTGACAAGACGAAATTTTAAGACCAAGTAAACGATCACGAAAACTTCTTCAATACGAGACCTGAGTATAAGCGAAGTCTAAGAGTCTAACTTACTACTAATAACGAATGTGGAAAGGATAAATCGTATAACGATTTGATCGGTGATATGAGTGTGATATGCTTAAAATGCCTCAGGTTAAAAATATGATATATCTATAATATTATCTTGATTCTTATCTTAATCGACCCAAAATATTACTTTCTCGAACTATGCTGAAATAATATGCAAGTGAAGTTGCTAATATTTCTAATAACGAAACTTTAAATAATGCATAACTTAAAATGAAACATGCATATGAAATGAAGGGTGCAAAATGAAAAATAAACTAAGAATGTCAAGTAAAAATTAAATAGGTCCTTTTCCTTTCCAGATTTTATACTTTTTATCCTAACTGTGTTGCGTTACGTCGTTAGTCCTCGGTTAAGTCCAAAGTCCATAATAGTCCAATAATTGTCCATATGTCCATATAAGACTTGGCATTCAATAATTTGTCAAATAATACCCTATATGTTCTGTTTTTACAGATTTAGTCCTTGCTTTAGAAGGTTGACGGTTTTAGTCCTTCTAGGTGTTGTCGCGTTACGTTCTTAGTCCTTTTTGCATAAAAATGGCGGGGAAAATATTCTGAAAATTTTTATAACTTTATTAAGTTCATTTTAACTTATTTCAATTGCTTATTTCAGAAAAGAGCTTATTTTTGTATTAATGGGCAAATTAACGAATTAGCTAAGGCCCGTTAAGAAATCGAGAGGCGAGGGCATGAAAATAGTTTTTGGGCTTGGACTTGGGCTATTCTTATGATTCTAAAAATATGCCATATGGGCCTGTTGGGCTGTTTAACCGTAAATTCTTATTGGGCTGAATATAAGCCCAACCGGAAATTAAATAATTTCTAAAAATGTTATATTTAGATACTAGCGAGTCAGTTTTTAAACGAGTGATTTTGAGGGTCGAAAAGATCTTATAAGGTCGAACTCAAAATACAAAATAAGTAACTAGCTGGGTGGTCTATCGAATGGTGCAAAAATTTTAATATGTTATATGTTCAAATTCGAAAATAATGGGACAGAAAGTGGACACGTCGGGTCAGTTTTTAAACTTGAAACACTTGGTATATTTTCTGAATATTTACTACGCCTAGAACTATTGATGTCGAATTTAAATGGTTTGATTCGAGGATCACTTTGGGCTTAAAGAATGAAATATGTAGTTAGCTAGGTCGACTATTGAATGGTTCAACAATATAGGCACGCTACGTGTAAAAATTAGAGATAACTCAGGCGTTTAGCGAGCTAGTCGAGCGGTTTTAATATACGTACGACACTTAGTATATTTTCTTACAAATTTTCACCCGGTTTGACCATTAGTGTTGCTTGGTTAGTTTTGACCATACGTGAGATAGTATACGACATGTTGATGTGAAATGATGATTTCTGTCTTAACTTAAGTAGAAAACTAGTATATAATTTGTAACGTATTCAACATATATACGTATAGTTATTCAAAATGGTAATGTTAGAGAGTTATCATGCATGAGATCGATTTCCACGTTAACATGAGTTGCAACGAGGGTAGGAGACTTACAATGAGAGTGAAGAATGATGTTACACGCTGGATAGGTTAGAAACACAGGAACGATTACCGAACTAAAACCCGTATAGACTAGAATACACCCTTCGACTTGCAAACCGAGTCTAGAACAATGTAGGAAGACTTGTATGTGATTGAGAGGGAGTGAGATGTAGAGTGGGAGAGGTGAAAGAGAGGTGGTAAAATGGCAGTGGTGTTCGAATGAAGTTACAAGGGTGAGTATGCAGATTACTAGCTTGGTTCGAATTCCATTTTTAAAGGGTTTATTTCTTACTTGGTTGTTTCCTGGTTTGAGACAGCAGTTACTAGACTTCGAAGGTGATTAGTGAGAGTGAAAGGGAGGGTGAGGTAAGTAGTGTAGGTGGCCAATGAAGGGTAGACTATATACAAGAATTTCACACGTTTCTTATTGACTAGAAGACTTCAAATCAATCATTTGTTTCTACTGTTTCGTGACTAGTACTTGGGAAGGTGGCATGTTTTGCTGGCCATAAAATATCTTAGGTAGGTAGGAGATCTTATTTTTGTATTTGCAATATGTATTTGTAATATGTAAGTATACGTTTCGTATTATACTAGTTTAACAAATGGAGCTAGCAAGTCACAACCTTCTACTGCAGTCTTAACTATTCTCTAAACATTCTATTATGCTAAAAATAATATTAGCGAGACATAGAAACAGTCGGGACTTAATTTGGTTGAGTTTCGATGGGTTACGTATATTGGATTGTGTTAAAATGGGACAACTAAATGAGTCTTGAAATCTTAGCAATGTTCGACTTCAATTTCTGGAAATTGGCACACGTAAAGTCTAGTGGGTCGTGATCGAGATGGTGCAAAATATAGGCGTGTTGTGTTTAAGAATAATAAGATCGAGTCTCGTTTTGAAAGGGGTGTGGGGAGGTCGAACTTTACATAAAATCACAAAGTTAAAACTGAAGTGGGAAGTGGGCTTGGAACGTGGGTAAGTTAAGGTGGTGATTGGGCCTAGGATAATGGAGCAGTAGCCCATTCGGTTTGTAGCTAATGAAAGAAGAAAATGTAGTTAAGGTAAATTGTGTAAGTTAGTGAAATAAGTAAAATGTGTTTAGAGTAAATGGTGTGATTAGTGATAATATTTAGTGAAGTTTGTAATTTGTGACTTATGAAATATTAGTCCTTGTGAAGTGGTTACGTTACGTAATATAAGACGTGGTCTAGTGTCGACATTCGGTAATTGTTGTGATATCGTGTTGTGGTGAAAATAATATAACAAGAAAATTTTAAATTTCCCCATAAAAATGGGTTTTGTTAAACGGTAAGTCGAGGTTATTATTAATTAACAAAGATTATCATAACGGATTTTCGTAGGATCTTACAGTATCTACCCCTCAATTTTGAACTTCGTCCCGAAGTTCAGTCCGTGATAGGTATTGAAAAATGTGGTGTTCTGAGGTGAGAGTTTATGAGGATGTTGTCAAGATATTTCTTATTTGAATATCAAAGAGGCGAGATTCCAACTAAATTTATTTGTACTAGATGAAATAAATTCAAAAGTTTGGTTAATATACGAATAGTAAAAGTAACGGCCGAGAGTAGGAAATATTTAGCACTTAATGTTTAGTGTTCTAACGGTCGAGACTAGGGGATTTTTAATGGTAGTGATTTGAAATTTAATGATCGTGAATAGTAAAATAACGGGTACTTTCTCCACTTATATTCCCTATTTAATCCCTATCTACCTTTTTCCTTTTTCACCTTTTCGCTCCACCCTTTCCATTCATCTTCATCTCTTCCGAAAAAAATTTGCACCATGCCGCCGATCGCCATTGTCGTAGCCACCGTGTACATTGTCCTTGTCGCCGTTTATCTGGCCTTCTTCCCAGACGAAAACTCCGACTACTTCATCGCTTCTTTGGTGTTCATCGTACCCCTCACTATTTTAGCGATTTATGTGGATAAGTTCTTGGGGTGAGGATCTCGAGCTAGTGTGGTTAGAATGTAGCTTTGTTGTGTGTCGATGTAACCTTTAATGAATGTGGAATAAAATCTCGTTTATGTTTAGTTATAAGTCTCGATATAGCTTTTAATATTTTGTTATATTTATGGCGCAGAATAATCAAGGTGCTTCATCCTATGGTGGCTCTTGCTATTGTTGGGTTGGTGGGGGTTGTTGTTTCTATGGTGGGTCAACCTATTGAAGATTGTATGCCTTATATTGTTTTTATTGTACTATTAGCACTTCCGATGTTAATCATCTCGCTATGTATTAACTTCCGTGGTTTTTAATGAAATTTATGTTATTTGTGCTTTCCACATGTTGTTGTGAATTTTTAAAGTTTCTATATTCGTATTTTTCTCGACTTCGTATGAGAAAATAATGGGTAATGAGTGTAGATCTGACTGGGGTTGGCTAAAAGTGAGGTTTATGAATAAATTATTTTGTCTCGAGATTCTTTTTTTTTTTTGGAAATGAAAATTGTTATTCCATCGTGTTTTGAAAATAAACATGATTCATAATTTTTGAAAATCACAAATTTATGGGGTAGCCTATTCGTTAAACACAGAGCTTGTAAATAATAGATTTTTAACAATGAGGGTTTCGGATGAGAACTTGCTGAATGTAAAGATAGCTGTTGAACTTTAACTTTTGTAAAGAAAAACTTGTTAGATAAGGTTCTTAGTGACAACACAGAATCGGTTCCAAGTTTGTCCAATGATAAACAAGGTGCGTTAGGTTACTGTAGCCATGGGCTGAAGCCCAACGTTTTGAGGTTAAGTTTGGTTTGACGAATATGAAATGTTGAACACACGTTCCATGACATATATGGTTACGAGGTAGTTTCTAGATCATCGAAATCTCGTATAATGCCTGAGAGTTTCGAGAGGGCGTTAGGAGGTTCACAATTTCCTAGAGGATGAGTAGTCAAATCGTACAGAAAGTGTTATTTGTATGTGGCGTGTTCATGATTTTTAAATCATGGTGTGGCGTGTTTAACGCGATTTGTTCCTGCCTCTTGCGTTGAAATGCGAAAGTCAAAGTAGAATTTTTACCACGTATCCTAGAACTAGTTGCTAGTTTTAATAGACACAAAGTTTTGAAAGTTTTACCGTTCGAATACAAACGGTTATATTTCTCAGAATAAAATAATTGAAAAATATTTTTCAAACCCTTATAAATACCATTGGCATGCTTGTGTTATTCATACACACACAATCAATGGCTTGTAGACTACCACATACCGCTGAACAATTTCAATTGTTTATCAAGGCAGAAACTGAGGGTAGTGATGTGGATCGTCAAAATGCTATTGTGAAGGTCATCCTGCAGTTTGAGGCTATGAAACAACTGAAACGACGACTTAGAGAAAGCTACGCCATGTGTACAGACATTTCAGATGATAGGAAATATGTGATCGACACGTTTTTGTATGATGAGTATTGTAAGGATGCTGCTGTCATCGAATCGCTGTGGGCTTGTGTTCATCAGGTAGATAACCAAATTTCCAACAAGATCCGTTGGAGTTTGGAAGAGAATGTTGAAGCTGCTAGGGTTGAACATCAACGACAACAACAACAACAACAACAACAACAACAACAACAACAACAACAACAACAACAACGACAACAGCAAAATCCACCACCACCACAACAGCAACAACAACCACAATTTCAACAAGGTGCATCAAGTTCATCTACACCAAGGGTGGTTGTGCAACAACAACATTTGCCTCATCTGGATCATTTCCAGCCAAGTTTCGAGGAGAATGTGGCAGTTGATGATGGTGGTTGGACTTCTGACATGGAGCGGGATCTGAGCAGGTTGGAAGCTCAATGGGAAGAAGAGAAGTTGGCGAGCTTTGATCCTTATGATGACGGTTATCATTCCAACAACTCTCAGACCTGGTGATGAAGCGAAAAGTGTACCGCTTTTAAGGGGTCATTTAAGCCTTAAATCGTATTTATTTGATCAAATATTGCCCTAAATCGTTCCTTTTGTCATTTTAGGTACTTTTGAGGAGAAATCTGGAAAAGGAGGCATTTTGGACGTTTTTGGAGCATAAAAGTGAAGAAAACGACAAAGTCTCAAGAATCGGCTAAAAGTTACTCTTGACGGCGTCACAATTTACTCTAGACGGCGTCATGCCTTGGCAAGAAAAAGTGGACGTGAAATTTACTCATGATAAGCCAGTGAAAATAGCATGTAAATTCTGACGGCGTCACGCTTTAACTTGATCAAGGGCGTCACGGCTTAAATCAAAAGGGGACGGCGTCACGTTCAAGGTTCGACGGCGTCAAGCCTTGATAAGCCAGAATGGATTTTTGAAGAGCTAAAGAGGGACGGCGTCAAGAAGGTCACCCGGGAACCCTAGAAGCGGCGAGGTGATGGCGTCACAATCCATAAGGTGACGCCGTCAGATCCAAAAATCTATATATAGTTTTCTAATTTTTTGTCATTAAGGGAGAGCTTAGTGTGTGGAATTTTGGGAGAAAACCCTAAGACGAATTTAGCTTCTTTTTCAAGGCTTTTTGCCTTGAGATCTTCCATGTTACATTGAAGATAAGTTATCAATTAATCATTCAATATGTCTATGTGTTGTTTGATTTTATCTTATTCTTGTCTTTTGATTAACATGTTAGGCTAAATTTATCTTGTGTTTGCTTAGATCTAATGAAACCTAGCTATTGATTATTGGTTATTAGTGTGTTGTTAGTTGTATTGGATGATTGTTTATCTATGTTAGGCTTAAGAAAACTGGCTAACTTCCTATTCGGTAACTTGCTTGAACGTCTTAAGAAACATGAACCAAATGCGTACTAAAGGTTTTTATGGTTGTATTTAATGCACAAGCGAATTCTAGTGATCCCATGTTAGGAGCTTCCTAGCCGGCTCGACATAGGAGTGAAGTAGGAGCTTGTAGAGTTGGGGAAGTACGTACGCCACCCCACAAATAGTATTAAGGAATACACCCGTCATCCACGCGACTAATACACACTAATTAACCGGTAAAAGATAGTTAGGGAGTAAGGAAATCTAAGTAAACACATTTCTCTACACATAAGTTTCTCACCACATTTTATTTTCAGTTATTTATTTTATTTGCATCCGTAGTACTTTTGGGTTAGTTGACTAGCAACTAATTCCGCCCACTCTTTCAAACCCGAGATTTTACTTGCTTTCATAAAAAATTATAAAAACATAAAAAGAATCTTCCTCAACCCTTAGACCTAATTAGAGTAGTCTTTCATACCTAACGAACACTATTCCCTGTGGAGAACGATCAATCCCCCGTACTTACCACTACACTATACTACATCGGTCAGGTACACTGCCTGGTGGGGTTGTAAGCCTCTTGAGATCCCTCGAGAGGTAAAACCTGTTGTAAGGTTACAAAACCACGCATCAAGTTTTTGGCGCCGCTGCCGGGGAATAGTTATTGTTTAGGTTGAATTTTTATTTCTATTAGGTCTACTCACTAGATTCCTTTCTAGTGAGATTTTTATTTTCTTTTTCTAGATTTTCTTTAGTCTATCTATTTTCTTTGTGCTTTTGTTCGTAACAGATTTTCATTGACTATTCAGTTTGCCATTATGGAAAACGCGAATCCACCCCTTACACCTGGCGAAGTGGCTTTGTTGCGTAGCCAACTTGAGAATGAGATTAGTGAGCTCAGGGAGCTCAGTAGAATGATTGATATAGAGCTTGATTATGCCTTGAACAACTTAGGGACCACCATATACTCAGATAATTACTTAGAACGTAATAATCTTACGGTTGATAAGTTGATTGAGAAAATTGATGAAGTGAAGATAGATCCTAGGTTGGATGATTGTTTCAATGAATACCCCACTAAGGAGGAGATCGCTTACTATAACAACCTAGTTGATAACCCTCGACCACCTTTTGTTAGAATTGACCCAAAGATTAAGAGAGGTGATCCCGGGAATGTGAAGATACCATGTATGATTGGGTACCAATACGTTGAGCATGCTTACATTGACTGTGAATCCCCAATCAACGTTATGTCCTCAGGCCTTTATAGCCAAATCATAAACACACCACTTGAGCCTAGGATGGACCCCAAGTGTCCAGGCGGAGTTTGCAACTTCGTTGGAAGGATTAAGGATATACATATCCTTGTTGGGAACTTTACCTTTGTCACCAACTTCATGATTTTAGAAGATATGGCAAGTGTTGTTGACTGCCGCCTATCTCGCGTTGTGTTAGGTAAGCCATTTATCGAAGCATCCAATTTAAGGTATGACCGTTTGAAAGGCACGGTTCAGTTTTCTAATCACATAGATAGGATCACATATAGGATGCCTTATCGGGTTAATGAATTTCGTTTTGTGCCTCGATTTGACATGGACAACATTGGTGCGATTGGGGACATCAATGAAGAGGATAAAGAAAAAGGCATGGACCATGTTTGGAATATAAGAAGCCTTTATTATAAAGATTGCTTAAACCTTGGACCTAAATACAAAATTGATATGGAGGTTGTTAGGATGATTAGAGGGGCAATTGAGAAGCAAAACGGAAAAACGTAGACCCCGTGACTTTGAGTCTAGCTACAAGACTCGTTAATAAAGAAAAGCGCTTCTTGGGAGGCAACCCAAGCTTTATTTGTTTTATTTGCTTTGTGTGTTTATTTATTTGTTTGTTTGATTTTATTTGTTTCCGTATGTGTGTTTAATTTTTATTAGTATTGATTCATGTTCAAAAGTAATTTGTGAAAATGCTTTATTTTGTTTTTAACTTCGTCTTAACTACATATAAAGGTATTTTGCAAAAGTTAAGTGTAAGGGAAATCTAAATCGGTTTATTAGAACACAAATGAACATGAATCATAATAATAATAAATTAGCATACATATTAGTATTTGTTTGAGTCAAATGCTTGTATCGAGTCATAATGATGTTTTGCAGGATTTCCAGGAAGTAAGGTAAAGGTTTTTTTCAGAAATTTTCCGGAAACTTAAAATGAAAATTTTTGTCAGGTCATTTCTGACGGCGTCAAGGTTTATAACCTGACGGCGTCAGATTTAATTTCCAGAAATTTTTGAAAGTTTTGTTTTCATAAAAAGTTTTTATTAAATCTCCAACTTGTAATCTCCAGGAATCTGCAAAATTATCATTCCACAAGCATTATATCCTTATATATAGATTTTTCCCGCCGATGTTATGCAGGTTTTCGTGTTTGTTTTCTCAGGTTTAACAGGTTATTTTGGACAAGGAAATGTTTTGAATCAAGCTTGTGGCGATGCATTAGTCATGGAGCTTCTACATTACTTTGGAGGAAGATCTAACCGTGTAATTTCATTATCCACCGAGCGAATCAGGGGAGTATTTGATTTCATTCTTTTACCTTATTTACTTTTACATCTTGTTATTTGAACATTGGGGACAATGTTCATCTTAAGTGTAAGGGGGGGTAAAAGTACGATTTTAGAGAATGCCATTGCGCTTGATTTTTGTTTGTTTAATAATAGATGTGTAATAAAACTGAGATAAATTAAATACCTGTTAGGGTAATTTTAGTGCCAAATTTAAAATTTTTTACAACACTTAGGAGTGAAACTTTGATCTTAATGAGCGTCTCATGGATAGGAGTTATATGACTAGCACAAAAACCGTACCACAAAAAAATTTTCCACCCCCAAATATGTGAGGTTCGCCCCTAGAATTGGTAGGAAAAGCATTTATGCTATGATGTGTGTACCGGTAGCACTTAGATTCTAGAACTTGCGTTAGGACCATTCCGAGGCCACAAGTGAGACTACATTCGTGTAGTTAGATTTACTACATGATAAGAGGCATTAGGATTAACCCATTGTTTTACACCTGTGTTTTTGTTATAATTACAGTGGCTACATTGGTCAAGTAATTCTCCCACACCCTTTGCGTTGTACTCATTTTTAGTACACGATACCCCTAGTACACCCCTCAGAGCCTATCTTTTCGTTTCGACCTTTAAGCATTTTACTTAAAGGAAGAATTTGTTTACACCCCACTAAAATGTACACCCAAATCGCCTTAGCCTACCTTGTATGCACTCATTTTTTGTGCATTATTGTTACAACATTTGTTTAAACCCAAGTTAATTATCTAGTTGATTACATGGTTGCTAAGTCGAGTCATATCCTTGTACATATTGTTTTGGGACGATTGGGACTCATGGGTAAAGTACTAGTGTAATGGAGTAATGGGGAAGAACAACATTATTACCCCCATATGTGCTAAATGTTTTAAAAGTACTCCAAGTTTTTCAATTATCTTAATTCGAGTCATTAGATTAGTATTTGTAAAGTTATGTAAAAGTTCAAGTGTAAGGGGGATGCAATGCCCCTATGATGTATTATTTTGGATGGTAGGGCAAGAGTGTATGCAAAAAAAAAAAAAAAAAAAAAAAAAAAAAAAAAAAAAAAAAAAAAAAAATCAAGAAAAATACAAAAAAATGAGAAAATGTAAAAATAGAAAAAAAACATACGGACTACCATCCCGTTTCATTTTACGTTTGTTTTATGTTTGTTTTTGTTTTTGTTATTTCGTTTCTAGCTTAAGATCGAGTCTAGTCTTGGCTTAGCAACATTGTATAGTACATGTAATTGATCAAGATCTTTAACTAGCCACCAGTAAAACATCCTTTATCCAACAAAACCGTGTTTTCCTTTTCCCTACACCTAACGTTATAACCCATTTAAAAGCCCTCTTTGATAGTTTATCTTAGGTGCTTACGCCTAGTGGAGGAGGTTATCGATCCTTTCCCAAGCCTATG
This sequence comes from Artemisia tridentata subsp. tridentata, assembly GCA_021014915.2. Taxonomy (NCBI): domain Eukaryota; kingdom Viridiplantae; phylum Streptophyta; class Magnoliopsida; order Asterales; family Asteraceae; genus Artemisia; species Artemisia tridentata. Next base: position 53,681,117 of record CP139509.1, on the reverse strand, counting down.
GTAATCTATTTGCTATGACAGGTAGTGAGAGATATTATCCGTTTTCATTTATGAGATTTATTTTGATGACACTTGAGAGATGTGAGTATCTAAACACTACTTGTGAGGTGCTAGTTTGTAATCTCCGTGCTTATTATGATTGAAGTGGAACGAATATTTGTTGTAATTACTTTTATGTTAGCATTAAATGACCCCTAACTTGTATTTTGATTAGAATAAAAGCGCATTTGCTTGAGGACAAGCAAATCTCAAGTGTAAGGGTATTTGATGAAGCGAAAAGTGTACCGCTTTTAAGGGGTCATTTAAGCCTTAAATCGTATTTATTTGATCAAATATTGCCCTAAATCGTTCCTTTTGTCATTTTAGGTACTTTTGAGGAGAAATCTGGAAAAGGAGGCATTTTGGACGTTTTTGGAGCATAAAAGTGAAGAAAACGACAAAGTCTCAAGAATCGGCTAAAAGTTACTCTTGCCGGCGTCACAATTTACTCTAGACGGCGTCATGCCTTGGCAAGAAAAAGTGGACGTGAAATTTACTCATGATAAGCCAGTGAAAATAGCATGTAAATTCTGACGGCGTCACGCTTTAACTTGATCAAGGGCGTCACGGCTTAAATCAAAAGGGGACGGCGTCACGTTCAAGGTTCGACGGCGTCAAGCCTTGATAAGCCAGAATGGATTTTTGAAGAGCTAAAGAGGGACGGCGTCAAGAAGGTCACCCGGGAACCCTAGAAGCGGCGAGGTGACGGCGTCACAATCCATAAGGTGACGCCGTCAGATCCAAAAATCTATATATAGTTTTCTAATTTTTTGTCATTAAGGGAGAGCTTAGTGTGTGGAATTTTGGGAGAAAACCCTAAGACGAATTTAGCTTCTTTTTCAAGGCTTTTTGCCTTGAGATCTTCCATGTTACATTGAAGATAAGTTATCAATTAATCATTCAATATGTCTATGTGTTGTTTGATTTTATCTTATTCTTGTCTTTTGATTAACATGTTAGGCTAAATTTATCTTGTGTTTGCTTAGATCTAATGAAACCTAGCTATTGATTATTGGTTATTAGTGTGTTGTTAGTTGTATTGGATGATTGTTTATCTATGTTAGGCTTAAGAAAACTGGCTAACTTCCTATTCGGTAACTTGCTTGAACGTCTTAAGAAACATGAACCAAATGCGTACTAAAGGTTTTTATGGTTGTATTTAATGCACAAGCGAATTCTAGTGATCCCATGTTAGGAGCTTCCTAGCCGGCTCGACATAGGAGTGAAGTAGGAGCTTGTAGAGTTGGGGAAGTACGTACGCCACCCCACAAATAGTATTAAGGAATACACCCGTCATCCACGCGACTAATACACACTAATTAACCGGTAAAAGATAGTTAGGGAGTAAGGAAATCTAAGTAAACACATTTCTCTACACATAAGTTTCTCACCACATTTTATTTTCAGTTATTTATTTTATTTGCATCCGTAGTACTTTTGGGTTAGTTGACTAGCAACTAATTCCGCCCACTCTTTCAAACCCGAGATTTTACTTGCTTTCATAAAAAATTATAAAAACATAAAAAGAATCTTCCTCAACCCTTAGACCTAATTAGAGTAGTCTTTCATACCTAACGAACACTATTCCCTGTGGAGAACGATCAATCCCCCGTACTTACCACTACACTATACTACATCGGTCAGGTACACTGCCTGGTGGGGTTGTAAGCCTCTTGAGATCCCTCGAGAGGTAAAACCTGTTGTAAGGTTACAAAACCACGCATCACCTGGGATCATCCGGACTACCTTTGAAGTCTAGATTTAGGTTTATGTGATGTTTTAATCCAGTATTGTTTGTAATGTTTAGGTATTTCTGTCAAGTTTATTTGAATAATATGATGTTTGAATTTAATTGAGATTACTGTAGAAATTAACAGTGCCTGAGATTGAAATATAGGGGTCACTGTATCACTTACAGTGTTTAAAAAAAGTAGAGGCCACTGTATTTACTCACAATGTCTGCTAAGAAAATAAAGACTACTAGAGTTTTGTGATAAATTCAAAGGGGTAAAATGTAAGGTTACGAAAAGATTTTGAGGCCATTGTACATACAATGTCTGGGAGTTTAGAGGAAGCATCATGAAATTCACAATGTTAGAGGAATGAGTAGGACCATTGTAGAGTTCATAGTGTCTTAATAGTGGATGAATTTATTGTAATCTTATGTGAAATTTTTGCTATTTCCCAGTTAACACAACTTGGAAAAATTTTCCTTTGGAATAACTATTGTTATTCTTTTATGAATTTTCACATGGTTTCCAATTACAAGAATCTGTGCGGGTAACCTACCCGTTAAACAAAAGAGTTTTGTTGATAACAAATTCTTACACAGAGATATTCGAATGAGGATTCGGTGTATGTAGAGAAAGTTGCTGAATCCCAGCTTTTAGGGGATGAAAAATCTTGTTTGTCCTTGTGTGAGGAATAGTTAATGCAAGTGGCTAGAATAGTAAGAGATAGTATTACGATAAGAGTGTTGCTTTGAACCCGTATAGTAACATCATGTATTAATGTTTTATTGCATTAATAACTTGTGTATTCTTGTTGTACAGGATATTCGAGGTGTTGAACCCAGTCGTGGTTCTTGCTCTTGCTGGTGTAGTGGTGTTTTTCATTGGTATAGCAGGTCAACCGATTGGTGATGTTATGCCTTTCTTAGTGATATTTGTAATTATATCATTATGTATTAATATTTATGGTTTCTAATAAGAGTTATGCTGTGTGTTTGATGAATTTTCGTGGTTATCGGTTTCATACTAGTGTCCTTACAGATACAAATAAGCCCACTTATTTATAATTCGTTATTTACATAGAGAGGCGTCCCAAACAATGTAAATAAGGAAATATAAACTTATGGTTCAGCGCTTTACAATTTCTTTATTTAAATAAAAGGCATCCCAATCATTCAAATAAAGACATTGTAAATCATCCTACTTAAGAATTTCTGATTTAACACTCGTACCAATCCACACAATAATCCATGCGCGGATTTTCCGGAAATACAGAGAAAAATATTTCACACGCATCTATAAAGATACGAATAAGATAATTAAAGGTGGTTGGTACGGTACTCGAAATAGTTGGTGAGTATATACATCAATATATTAGAGTGTTGGTGTAGCAAAACTATCTAGAAGTCACATAAGCGTCTGGCGGATGGTAAGCACGGAGAGCGAAAGGCTATAAAATGTTTTGTTTGTAAAAGTAGTTATAGTTCGGACCTCATTTAGATCCGTTTCTCTATAACTGTAGCTCTGATACCAATCTGTAACACCCCCAATTTCGTGATATGCAGCGGAATTTAAATTGGGTGTTACTTCATGGCACAACAGTTGAATAGTAGAAAACGATCACCAATTTGGTCGTTTTAAAAGATTTATCATTCGAATATCAGAGTTTACAAAGTAAGGTCCCCGTGGTTTCAAAGTTTATTAAATAGGTTTTCAAATGATATTTATAGCCTTCATAATTATCCGTGCTTCTCCGTGCCATCCGTGCTCATTGTGAACCTGAGATAAATACATGCTTAAAATGTCAACACAATGGTTGGTGAGTTCGTGGAGTTTGATAGAAAATAACTTTCTTTTAATGAATTTAAAAGGTGTATAGCGGTTGTCGAAATAAATAGTAGTTCTTTATGGAATCGATAACAAGATGAGTTGAATAAAAATCCACTAATGATTCATGTATGACCTCAAGAGATCATAGGTTTCAAGTTTTAAATGAAGATGAGCTACGTTGTTATACGCTCGAAATGAGGTGTTGGGTCAACTTTTAAATGTAACGATACGCCAAGCGTTTTGGGTTGTCTTCTGTAGAATTCTCATTTTAAGTCACATATGATAACAGTTAAAATTCAGGTACAGAATCCATAATCATAACACATAGTGAAATTAATAATCTAGAGTCTGAAATCTATCAGTGTAAAGTGGTGGTCTTCTAAATACAGCTGTATCCTAGGATATATATGAAACATTCATATATTCATAAAGTTATATTGCCTTAAGCCTCATGACACGCAAAACGTTAACAGTGTACCGGAAAACGGAGTGTTCATCAAATTAATGACGAAAGTTTTGCCCTCATGTAATAGGTGACTTGCCAATTCCTATTTTTCTCAAATATAGTGCATCGCGACTAAATACGACTAACCATGTAGGCATTCCGTCCAAGTATTTAGTGGGATAGGTCGTCAGCCTCTAACAGGTTTCGAAGCTGTTCACTATATTCGCGCTCACCGCAGTGATTAATGGCTCATGATCAAGGGACTTTATGGCAATAAAGTAAACTTAGGCAATACAGGTTTCTGGGTGCATGAATTATGCGTAATTTTAGTCTTGGCAATTATTTCTAGTGAAATGTAGAAATATCATAATAAAGTAACATTACATTCATTTGTTATATGAATGCATACAATAAGTCTCAGTATCATGTTACATCAATTAGTTTAAAGTTGTTATCTTTCATATTCAGTGTTTATGCTAAGCAAGCAATTTGTACATATAACGAACATATATTCCTCTCAAAGGTGATTCAAACATGTAAAGCATAGTGGATGATTTTGAGTAAATCATGAGAGTTTTATATAAGTAACTTAAAACAGTTAAAGCATGTATCTCCCCCAAAAGAGTTATTAAAACGAGGGTTAAAAGTAGGGGCCACGACTCACGGTAAGTCATAAGAGTTTTCATAATACTTATAGAAGTATTGCATCGCAAAATAAATCATATAGATGATAAATGAGAAAAATATTTCGAAGCATGTATCTCCCCCAAAAAGTATAAATCAAGTATTAAAATAGGAGGGGCCACGACTCACCTGGAGCGTATCTGACAAGACGAAATTTTAAGACCAAGTAAACGATCATGAAAACTTCTTCAATACGAGACCTGAGTATAAGCGAAGTCTAAGAGTCTAACTTACTACTAATAACGAATGTGGAAAGGATAAATCGTATAACGATTTGATCGGTGATGTGAGTGTGTGATATGCTTAAAATGCCTCAGGTTAAAAATATGATATATCTATAATATTATCTTGATTCTTATCTTAATCGACCCAAAATATTACTTTCTCGAACTATGCTGAAATAATATGCAAGTGAAGTTGCTAATATTTCTAATAACGAAACTTTAAATAATGCATAACTTAAAATGAAACATGCATATGAAATGAAGGGTGCAAAATGAAAAATAAACTAAGAATGTCAAGTAAAAATTAAATTGGTCCTTGTCCTTTCCAGATTTTATACTTTTTATTCTAACTGTGTTGCGTTACGTCGTTAGTCCTCGGTTAAGTCCAAAGTCCATAATAGTCCAATAATTGTCCATATGTCCATATAAGACTTGGCATTCAATAATTTGTCAAATAATACCCTATATGTTCTGTTTTTACAGATTTAGTCCTTGCTTTAGAAGGTTGACGGTTTTAGTCCTTCTAGGTGTTGTCGCGTTACGTTCTTAGTCCTTTTTGCATAAAAATGGCGGGGAAAATATTCTGAAAATTTCTATAACTTTATTAAGTTCATTTTAACTTATTTCAATTGCTTATTTCAGAAAAGAGCTTATTTTTGTATTAATGGGCAAATTAACGAATTAACTAAGGCCCGTTAAGAAATCGAGAGGCGAGGGCATGAAAATAGTTTTTGGGCTTGGACTTGGGCTATTCTTATGATTCTAAAAATATGCCATATGGGCCTGTTGGGCTGTTTAACCGTAAATTCTTATTGGGCTGAATATAAGCCCAACCGGAAATTAAATAATTTCTGAAAATGTTATATTTAGATACTAGCGAGTCAGTTTTTAAACGAGTGATTTTGAGGGTCGAAAAGATCTTATAAGGTCGAACTCAAAATACAAAATAAGTAACTAGCTGGGTGGTCTATCAAATGGTGCAAAAATTTTAATATGTTATATGTTCAAATTCGAAAATAATGGGACAGAAAGTGGACACGTCGGGTCAGTTTTTAAACTTGAAACACTTGGTATATTTTCTGAAAATTTACTACGCCTAGAACTATTGATGTCGAATTTAAATGGTTTGATTCGAGGATCACTTTGGTCTTAAAGAATGAAATATGTAGTTAGCTAGGTCGACTATTGAATGGTTCAACAATATAGGCACGTTACGTGTAAAAATTAGAGATAACTCAGGCGTTTAGCGAGCTAGTCGAGCGGTTTTAATATACGTAAGACACTTAGTATATTTTCTTACAAATTTTCACCCGGTTTGACCATTAGTGTTGCTTGGTTAGTTTTGACCATACGTGAGATAGTATACGACATGTTGATGTGAAATGATGATTTCTGTCTTAACTTAAGTAGAAAACTAGTATATAATTTGTAACGTATTCAACATATATACGTATAGTTATTCAAAATGGTAATGCTAGAGAGTTATCATGCATGAGATCGATTTCCACGTTAACATGAGTTGTAACGAGGGTAGGAGACTTACAATGAGAGTGAAGAATGATGTTACTCGCTGGATAGGTTAGAAACACAGGAACGATTACCGAACTAAAACCCGTATAGACTAGAATACACCCTTCGACTTGTAAACTGAGTCTAGAACAATGTAGGAAGACTTGTATGTGATTGTGAGGGAGTGAGATGTAGAGTGGGAGAGGTGAAAGAGAGGTGGTAAAATGGCAGTGGTGTTCGAATGAAGTTACAAGGGTGAGTATGCAGTTTACTAGCTTGGTTCGAATTCCATTTTTAAAGGGTTTATTTCTTACTTGGTTGTTTCCTGGTTTGAGACAGCACTTACTAGACTTCGAAGGTGATTAGTGAGAGTGAAAGGGAGGGTGAGGTAAGTAGTGTAGGTGGCCAATGAAGGGTAGACTATATACAAGAATTTCACACATTTCTTATTGACTAGAAGACTTCAAATCAATCATTTGTTTCTACTGTTTCGTGACTAGTACTTGGGAAGGTGGCATGTTTTGCTGGCCATAAAATATCTTAGGTAGGTAGGAGATCTTATTTTTGTATTTGCAATATGTATTTGTAATATGTAAGTATACATTTCGTATTATACTAGTTTAACAAATGGAGCTAGCAAGTCACAACCTTCTACTGCAGTCTTAACTATTCTCTAAACATTCTATTATGCTAAAAATAGTATTAGCGAGACATAGAAACAGTCGGGACTTAATTTGGTTGAGTTTCGATGGGTTACGTATATTGGATTGTGTTAAAATGGGACAACTAAATGAGTCTTGAAATCTTAGCAATGTTCGAATTCAATTTCTGGAAATTGGCACACGTAAAGTCTAGTGGGTCGTGATCGAGATGGTGCAAAAATATAGGCGTGTTGTGTTTAAGAATAATAAGATCGAGTCTCGTTTTGAAAGGGGTGTGGGGAGGTCGAACTTTACATAAAATCACAAAGTTAAAACTAAAATGGGAAGTGGGCTTGGAACGTGGGTAAGTTAAGGTGGTGATTGGGCCTAGGATAATGGAGCAGTAGCCCATTCGGTTTGTAGCTAATGAAAGAAGAAAATGTAGTTAAGGTAAATTGTGTAAGTTAGTGAAATAAGTAAAATGTGTTTAGAGTAAATGGTGTGATTAGTGATAATATTTAGTGAAGTTTGTAATTTGTGACTTATGAAATATTAGTCCTTGTGAAGTGGTTACGTTACGTAATATAAGCCGTGGTCTAGTGTCGACATTCGGTAATTGTTGAGATATCGTGTTGTGGTGAAAATAATATAACAAGAAAATTTTTAATTTCCCCATAAAAATGGGTTTTGTTAAACGGTAAGTCGAGGTTATTATTAATTAACAAAGATTATCATAACGGATTTTCGTAGGATCAGTCAAAGTTACAGTGAAAAAGACCTTATTACCCTCACGTGTTTATCACGTGAGGGCTATTTAACGGAGAAATAGACGGACATCCATCACAGGGACCATAGATGTTATTCTTTTGCAGTCAGAGGGACAATACATGCAACTTTAAACTTTGAGGGACTATACGTGAAATTTTAGACACATGGACGATCCATGTAATTTAATCAAAAATTAAATTAAATGTAGTGACATAGATATTTTTATAATTTTGTACTCTAATTAAAAAAAAAAAAGAAAAACATGCAGAAAAAGAAAACATAAAAAAACACCACAAGTAGATGATGATGAGTTTGCCCATACATAAAGTCATCCATCTTCTTTGATTGATACCCTTTTATTCATTTCATCCAAACAAAAAAACCCAATTTACCCAATTCACAAAAATTAAAAAAAAAAAAACCCTAATTTCAATTTCAAAACCCTAATTTAAAATCCACTAAAAATATGAACAATTAAACCAAAACCCACAAAAATGATGTCAGTAGAAAGATCATTCGAAGCATGGGAAGAAGTCCAACGTCACGGATTAGATTTAGCAGATCGTTTAACCAACGGTTTCAACGGTCTTATCCAATCACACACACCTTCTTTCAATTGGACTCATCATAACCCACATAAGCTTTTTGATGTTGTTGATTTCAATACCCATAACTTTGTTCCTAAAGATTTAGCCCTTGTGATTGATAAAAACTCTTATAATGGTATTTTTGATATTGGTAATAAGTTGGGTCAAGCTGGTTTTGACTTAGGTGCTAGTTTTGGGAATAATTTGAATGGTGTGGTGAGTCACTTTTTTCGAAAGTTTCCGTCTTTTAAGCATGAGGAGGATGGTGGAAATAATGTGGTGGTGAGAGTTGAAGGTGATGTTGTTCAAAGGGGTGCGTTAAAGATTGGTGATTTAGGGGCTAGTGAGGATGTTGGTGTCATGAGTAAAAAGTTGAAGGAGTTTGGGTTTAGTGAGAGTGAGAAAGTGGGGGAGGAGGGTGGGGAGGGGGAGGGGGAGGGAGAGACGGAGGGGTTTAGTGTGAAACTTGCGCGGTTTGCGGGTAAAACGCAGGTATAGTTTGTTGATGTTGCCTTAAAGAAGTTTTTTTGGTGTAAAGTTTCGATTTTTACGTTAAAGTAGCTATCTTAGATGTAGATGTGTAGTTTGAAATTTGATCTTTTTGCGAGTAAAACTCGTGTATATTGTTTGGATTTTTGGTGGTTAATGTTGTTTTGAGAAGTGTTTTGGTGTAAAGTTTTTATCTTTTTGTAAAGTAGCTATCTTTTGTTTTGATAACTTGTTAGATTTATTTTGATACTTGCTCGGTTTATGGGTATAACGCATGTATATTGTGTAGATCATTGGTTGTTGATGTTGGTTTGTGAAGTGTTTTCATACAAAGTTTAGCCTAATATTGATGTCTAAGTGGAATTGTAGATTAAGCATATTGGTTATTGAGAACTGTTATCTTGTAAACTTTCGATTTTTTTTTGTTAGTGTTTATCTTGTGATTTGATAGCATGTTAAATTTATATGAAAATTTTGTTTTCGCATTTGGGTAGACAAACGCAACAGGCTATTGTCATATTGTGCACTACTGTCCTCAACTAAACTTATGGTGTTTAGATGTGTCTTTTAGATGTTACTGTGGCTTAAAGATTCAGATACTTAGTTGATTTTAGTTATAGATAGTTACCTTATGACAATAGGGTTATCCAAGCTGTCCTTTGTTTGACTGTAAACATATTGAAAATCAGAGTTATATAGTTAGCTTATTCGAACACTTGAAATTGATTATTGTGACCCCATGTTTGAATAATAAGTTTAGATGCACATCCAAGCACTTCCAAGTATTCTACTAGGGACAAACTGCTATTCTGATCGACCAAAGTGCCAGTCCACCATAGTTAACTAATGAAGTCATGAAGCAACGTAATACCCTTTTAAATATTCTTCTAATGGACATTTTAATGAAGTTTATTAGTCCCTAGAGGTCATGATCATTTAATCTTTTGCCAAGTGTCTAGTTAGGAAAACTTTTTGTAGTAGGTTTAGCATGATATAACATTATTTGATAATTTTAAACCAGTATAAGATCCCAGGGTGACTCATTTTCTAGGGAATTGCTTTTGAAATGGAATTGCTTTTGATTGTTTACATTTTAACAGTTAGGAGTGCAATATTACCTCAGTGGCTCAAAGCTCATCTGTGTGTGTTTATCTCAATGCACTAAGCCCACATCTCACTGCTGGGGAGAATATGCCAGGATTGCTAGTCCCACTTAAGGTTTACCATTATCTATTAATGAACGACATGATTCGAAGGTGCTTCATGTCATGACCGAATGGTTTTTTGCTATAAAGCTGAAAGATTTGATTTACTTCAAATATTTTCATTAAGCATGTAAAGTTCTTTTTTTATTTTATTTTTTTATTTTATTTTATTTTATTTTATTTTATTTTATTTTATTTTATTTTATTTATCAAATAACTAGACATGTTGGCGTCTGCCTGTATTTCAAAGGATGTGTTCTGGTTAGCATGCTTAGTATCTCACTTTCACAAGCATTTGTTGGCCTAAAGAACAAATTTATAGTGCTAATACTACATCAAAAGCTCTTTGGATGTTAACCGTTCACAGACTCTAGAATGATGATTTCTTTATGACCTAAGAACTTGGCTAGGAGGCTATACCTTTCATATGCTCTAGGAAACTTTTGACCCCTTTCATTTCTGTCCAAGTCTATAAATTCGACCAGTTTATCCGTTGGAGATATTATTCAATGAACTATTCTTTGCACAATAACATTTGCTGCATACCTTGGTTGAATTTTTTTTGCTTGTTTATTGGAAACTCATATGTATCACTACTTCCACATCTGTAAGAACTTTCTGATATATATCTCCGTAAGGTCATTTCCTATGTTTGCAATGTGATTATATTTCATTTTACTGCTTGATGCAACAAGTTTCTTGATGCATATGCTATCAATATTTTATAGGGATTACTCAATATATCGTCAACATTTGATAGTCGGACACGTGACGTGGATAGTTCTTTAGTTGCAAGAGGAGATTTCTGGAGAGTCGAAGCATCGCGTGGCAGTTCCATATCAGGAAATGAAAATCCCTCGCTCTTTCTTGTCCAGCTTGGACCAGTCCTTTTTGTTCGTGATTCTACTCTTCTTCTGCCAGTTCATTTATCGAAACAACACTTGCTTTGGTATGGTTATGACAGAAAGGTAGATTCTATCTCCAATCATGCTAAAAAAGATTTTGTTTGTCTGTAAATTAACAGCGGCAGGTTTGCCCATTTACTTAAAAATGTGCGTGTCGCATGTCAAACTGGTATACTGTTAAAATTTGGCTAAAAGAGGAATGGGTTGATAGTCGCTTGAAGTCTTCTAAATACATACAATGTCCTAAACTGTGTTATTCTATGTTTTATACTCTTTATTTTATTTTATTCTTTTTATTTTTTTTATTAAAACGTGTTTACGTTTTCTGCCGATTTTAAAGTGATTTTCTAAACTCGGTTTAACCCATTATTCAATCTGCTCTTCTGGTCCATCTTGCCATATCTGTTTACTGCACAGGGATATGTTATAATTATAAAATTTCGATTTGTTTATCATCAGAATGGAATGCATTCTCTTTGCCCAGCAGTGTGGTCAAAGCATAGAAGGTGGCTTTTGATGTCAATGATTTGCCTTAATCCATTGGCTTGTGTAAGTACAAAAATACCTATATACTTTTTTTACTCTCTTTTCTAAGGAATCTCTTTATCTGGCCTCTTTACTGCAATTCCTCCAATTACATTCATCGTGAATGAACAGTTGTTGCCTGGTCCTTTTTTTTTTTTTTTTTTTTTTTTTTGGTAACCATGATTTCCGACCTTTTGACCGACTAATCCACGGGGTTTGAACCCACAGCCACACAGACTCAAACCAGGTAAAGCCCTCGTTTTTAGGAGGTTCCCTGAAAAAGAATTTTAGCGTTTAATAGTGTAAGCAAAATAGAAAGTAAAAATATTGATATGGATTGTCAGAATTTCTATTATTTTGACGCGGGTTGTCTAAATTTTCAATTGTGGGTTGTCAAACTTTCTGTTATTTTGATGCGGGTCGTCTAAATTTTCAATTGTGGGTTGTTGAAATTTCCATTTTTGTATGTGGATTTACAAGTTTCTTATATGGGGGTTGTTTGAATTTTCCCCTTCATTGCATGTGGATTGTCTAAATATGAATTATCCATTTTTGGATATTGGTTGTCTAAGCCTTCCCTTTTCTGATACGGATTGTCTTAATATTTCCATTTTTATGATATGGGTTGTCTAAATTATCTATATCCTTGATGTGGGTTGTCTAAAGTTATCATTTCATGACATGGGCTGAACTTAATATTTTGGTGTCAAATTTTGCAGTCATTCATGGATTTGCAGTTTCCCAACGGTCAGCTGACATATGTAGCTGGTGAAGGTTTATCTACCAGCGCTTTCTTACCTGTTTTGGGGGGTCTGCTTCAAGCTCAGGGTCAATATCCAGGAGAGATGAGGTTTAGTTTCTCATGCAAGGTGAGCTGTTCTGCACATAAGAAATCTATTGAACTTTTTATAATTGGTAAGAGTTATATTCTGATATGGAGTTTGGTTGGTAGAATAATTGGGGAACACGCATCACACCCATGGTACAGTGGCCAGACAGATCGTTTACCATGGGGTTTGAACAAGCTTTAGCATGGAAGAGATCTGGTCTCATGGTTAGACCAACTGTGCAGTTCAGGTAATAGGATTTGCTGCATGGTCTTGTGTAAGATTTGCATTCTGATATAGCTATAGCTCATCGGGAAACCATCTTCTTTAGTCCCTGTTATTACAACTGATTTTCTGATTCTGCTTATTCAAACTCACATAAATCAATTTCAAATAGTAATTTGTTTTTGAGCTTTTTTAGATGTAAATAATCAATCTCTGTTATGCCTGCGCAGCTTACACCCGACAGTTGGAGGGAGCAATCCTGGAGTGAAAGCAGAGCTTGTGCATTCAGTGAACGAAGATTTGAGTCTGATTGGTGGCTGTTCATTTGCAGCACATCCATCGGCGTTTGCATCACTTGCTGTACGTTTTCTTCAGTATACACAATCATTTAAGCTGGGTGTTATGTATTTTTGCTTTATAATTCTTGTTGTACTATGTCTTGTATGGGTTATTTTACACTTGTGTTTTTGTCTTACAGCTAGGTAGGTCAAAGTGGAATGGGAATGTTGGAAGGTCAGGGATAGTTTTAAAAGCTGAAACTCCTCTTGGACATGTTGGCCAGCCTTCTTTTTCTGTTCAGTTAAATAGCGGCATAGAATTTTGATCACCAAACTGTGAATATAAACTTTGTTTCTGAAACACACGCTTTTTTGTTAATGTATATAAGATGTGTGTTTAAATGCATTTTCACTTCTATTTAAGAGGCTATGAGTTACTTTTAGTGTTACAGACCAAGAAATGACCAAATTGCCTTTAATTGTTTTTAGAGTAAACTGTAAAAACCATTCTTGTGGTATGTCAGATTCTACCCCTAAAAGAAGGGCAGCTCCGCTGAATGTCAACACAAACGGTAATTGAATGAGGAACAACAGCATGCTAATCAATAAAAGTCTCGTATCTGATGCTGCATTAATCTTGTGTATATCTTTCAAGAATTACAGATATAGCAATATGCTGGCTGTTGGCTCCTTAGACTCAGTAAATCCTGTTGAACACGACAACATTGCTATCCACGCAACTCTGGTTGAACCTAGCTACCAATTCTACGTAACCTCGCTATGACATGATACCATGGGTACATGATCAAACCGCCCTTGATTGGTTTTGGTTCTCTTTCTTTTTACCCTTTTTTTTTACCTTCAGTACTATTATGACGAGCCATGCCTTGAATGATACGGAGTAATGAATTAACCAAGGTTGTTTAGGTCGAGTAAATCTTTTTTATATAATAAAACAAAACCCCTAGTGGGGACTTTTGCATTTCAAAAAAATCAAATCATACCTTATTAAGTAATAACCGAATTATTATTAAAAAAAATTTGAATAAGAAAACCCTAAATACTTCCAAATTTAGCCATATTTTATAAAAAATAGAACAAGAACATCTCTCCAAATCTAATTATTAGTAAAACCCACGACATTCTTAATGCAAAAAATTAAAGCACGGTGGTTTTGAAGATTCTGTTATACCGTGAATGTGTGATGGATGAATGCAAAAAATTAAAGGCCAATTTCATAGATGACGGTAAGCTAATTCACCTAATTTTTATAATTTTATTTAAAGATTTTAATTAGCTATGTGACACATTATATTGATATATTTGTGGTTACTTTTTTACTTGACATTGTATTATATTAATAATGGGCACAGGAGATAGCGGGAGGGTTCAAGAACTCCACTTTCTTTGTTGAGTGGGATCATTGTTTTTTTGTGGTTTTTATGTATATTTTGTAAGATTTTGTTGGTACCAAGATAAAAGAAATTGTGAATCTTCGATGTAGGGTTTAGTGTTTTTAGCTGATTTTGCCCAAATATTGTTCAAGAATGTTATAAAGATGTAAAGTTTATGTGTTTACATGATTGATTTGATAGTGATTGCTGCAACATTCTTACGTTATGGTTTTGTTTGAGTAGATTATGTTTTTTGCTCGAACAATTTTATACAGCTTATTATGCACCTTTGGATGCTGAGATCACATGGTCTCAAGCTGTTGATACTATTCATGGGACCTTATTTTCTGTGTGGCATGTTACAGAGAAGAATTAGCTGGTTAACAATACTATGAGACTTGCATTCTGCATTTTGGTCTGATCATGTACCTATTTTGGTACCTAATATCTAATGTGTTAAGATGGCATATAAGCTGAAAGGATTCTGTTGTCATATGGGTGGTGAGGTACCATTAGTTACTAATTAATCTATTAAAGATCGAAACTTTAAGTACTATTTTAATAGATCAACTCTTGGATAAAATGTTTCAGTTATATTATATATTGTTTACTACACGGGTACGTAGGTTGGTTAGTCACCCGATAACACGTTGAGTATTGTCTTCATTTGTGTAGTTTTATGAATGCTATTTGCTTCCTCGTGAGTGCGAATGCAAAAGGTCAAACGGGTCAGCTTTATACATACTCTTTTTTGTATACTTTATACTAAATGTTATTTATTAAGCGCTTTTGACATGAAGATATTGGTTACTTAACCTGGACTAAAATTTCCAATGCAAAGGGTTGAAACATGATTAGTGAGTAATGTAACTTTGAAAACAGAGCCATACAATATTTTTCAATATAAAGCCTCATCTAGCTCCAGTGATGTCATTGGCATAAAATTGAGCCAAACAGTCCCAAATGCTAAGAAACATGTTAAACATAAAAGAAGGGGTTAGTATTGAAGTAAACTATTTGGTCAAATTTGCATTCAAATGATCAAAAAATATACCTTTGCTAAACTACCTCTAATGTGCAGGGGTTGTAATGTCATGTCTTCTTCGGCACTTCACCAAAGCTGCAGGATCATTTTTCATGAAAGTGTTTGAGGTCCTTGCTGTGAGTTTCCTAAACTTTACCACTTTGTGTACATAACTGGTACTTTTGGAATCTGTTGAAAAGAGTCTGTTCGATCTGAAACACTTTTTGCCTAAAATTTTAATATCATATAAACATTAAGTGTGTATAAAAAACACACTTCGTGAAACTTTTGAACCTATTTGACCTATTTACAAGTAAACGGATTGAAATTGCCACGTATACTTAATTGCCCATTCCTCTCACTAAAAATTTCTTACGAGTTCGAATATGGCATTGGATATTGCTCTGTACCTAGCTGTTACCGAACATTAAACAATCAGTACCAGGCATTGACATGGAAACCATTGCTACTTTAAATTATATTTAAACTAAATTGCTATCAGTGACCTTAGCAGGAGCAGCTAGGCCAGCGGTGTTTTTTTGTTGTATTATGTTGAATCATCTCTAATACGGTCAATGGTTAATGAAAAAGTGTTAGATTATTGCATCAATAAGATGATCAACGGGCCTTCTTCAACCTCTTTACTCCTATCCAAATGCCACAGCTTTTAAGGTCCATTTCAGTGGTAAGTTTTTACTATGTGATAGTAAGATATAAATGCGGTCACAAACTATATAAAAGAGATCAGAGTTACTTTATAGGTGTGTCTATTACTTCAACTGCGACTTGAAGTCATAACAGTAATATTTACTTATTTAGTGTTTAGTTCGGTGTCAATAGGATCATCTGCTCCAAAGTTCCTGATAATGAAACATAAAGCTGATAAGTTCCAAGTTTAGTATCTTGAAAATGGGATTTTAAGTCCCACTCTTCCAGAAAAAAAACACACTAACAGTTGCATTATTTCCTTAGTATTCCAGCGGTCTTAAAAAAACAAATTATTAGGTTGATCATGAAAGAGGTTGTCGACATAAAGGAGAGATGATGTTGATAATTTATAACTAGCCAACTCGTGAGGTATGACTTGAATTGCAAGTGTGCTTATATATATTTGTGATCCTCTTTTAAGTGTAGTAATGTTTTTTATTGTTTAGTTGAGAACTCAGATATTGACTATATAACATTTACGAAAGTAAATGTCACTGCTACTAGGCTCCTAGCCTGTAGCTTAAGAACAGTTATGAAAATAGTGCTTTATAAATATGACTAAAGGGAGAAGTATAACCAAAAGTCAATGTGGTGTAGTGTTAAACATCTTGCCGCTTCGCCCAATTTGTGAGGGTTCGATCCACACATTCAACGACTCTTTTTTCTTTTCTTTTTTAACTTTCTACTATGCTATGAAAAGTTGCAATTACCTTCTGAAATCTGAATTTACATCGTTGAACAACACAACCCTAGCTCAAAAGTAACAATACAACTCTTATACTTGTGGTTATGGTTATGACTATAACTAGCCAACACATTATCGAAGCAGAAAACATTCATGCTAAAAATTGAAGATATATTGCCAGTCGAATAAGAATAATCTCCAGATAGAGAATATCTAGTGCAACCCAAAAACGCATCATGCATAAAGTACAACCGACAAAACATGTTGCACGCCACCACACATAACCAGAGGCCATTAGTCTCAAGATGCCTACTTGGATGAGATAAATACATCAAAAAGGTTTCTAGTTTTGTGACATATTTAGGTTAAAACAGCAAAATAAATGGTGGATCAGGGAAGCCTTTGTTGTTCACGAAAATGGTGTTGGCTGGCTTTAAACTTTACCCTTGCGATACCTATTTTTTCTACCATCATTGAGAATATACATGTGTCGATTAGATGATGGGTTATGATAGTCAAAACCACCACCCCTGGTCTGCCTTCTACGTACCATTCCGCTGATCTTGTAAAAGTCTTCAGGATCAGACAAATCAGACGACCAAGCTACATAGTTATTTAAAAATAACAGTATCAGATGTGCTGCTCCAGACATGTTTTTGTGTATTATTACCATATATAAAGCATATAACATATAGAATTCAGGATAAAACTTTGGTTTAGTTGAGGACAAAATGTGTCACATATCTAACGCTTAAGGGTTCATTTATGACAACAAAGAAACTATTACAGTACATGTTTAGCAAGTGGGGATTTCAATTTCACAACTTACATCAATAGGGAACAAAGAGAACCGTTTATACTTAATCTTCAAACAGCAAGAAGAATAGTTCAGTTAAAGCACATGATGAATATGAAGTCTTCAATTTTAGCCTTAATATGTATAATGATTCTATGTTTGTTTCTCGATGTGAAATATATAGACCCACATGTTACAGTTTGTAGAGAAGAAAATGCAGAAATAAATGGAAGACGAACCTTCATCATACTCAGATACCTCCTGCATGAATGATAAGAGGCATTAAGGAACAGGAAACCAAATAAAAGAAAATGCATGAATAAATGGGAGGCTAACCTTCTTCATACTGAGTGTGCTCCGCTGCATGAAAAAAATGAGGCATTAAGGAACAGGAAACCAAATAGAAAGTTGTAATTTATGCAGCTTACATAATGTAAAAAATGCTATATAGTTTATGGGACTAATTAGGTGACAGATGCAAATTATTATAAATAGATTGGGATGGCCCACAAGCACTTTCTATTAAAAATCGAAGTGTGATCTTCTAATTTATTACGTAGTACAATTAAAATAATCCCCTTGACCCGGTTCAACTTTGGCTAGGTTATAAAAATGACTCCATGGTCCGTTGGAGATGAGATCTCTAACCAAAACCAAACGATTTTTACATGAATTGGCCAAAATATATATCACCTCTAACTGTTTCAACATTATAAGAGAAAAAACTACAGCCGTTGTCGTATATTATAAAGCAAAAAAGAGAATATGTCAACGGGTTCTTATAAGAAAGTAATAAAATAACCAAATCAAGACATGAGATACTCCATATATTCACTTACACTTATTCGTAAGAGCAAACTTATTGAGTGTTCTTGCACCGTTAACGCGATCACATTCGATTGCGGCCTCATACACTCCAGGTTTCCCTTGTTCGATTGCCTCTATTGTCATGTAAAAGTTATATTTCGAGGTCAATTTATAGTATTTGCAGTCCACGGGTACAGCCTGGGTGATATTCTTGCTTCCGTGCTCGTCAACATACTAACAAGATAGAATTTGTTTACATGTAAGCAAAACAATTAACAGTATCAAAAATTGAATGCAGGCAGAAGGAATATAACCATACTTTGTGATAAGAATCATTGAAGGCCTCAATGGCAAAACCAGCAATTAAACCAACAATGGGATCAGTCTTGTCAACTCGAATCAAATCTTTCTTCATTGGATAAGATATAAAATGATGTCCTTTCTGCCACACACATGAAATATGTGATGAAATATGTATGCGGTATATATGTTTGTGCAGAATCGTGGATGTAGGTCTTTTATAGATGAGAAGAGAAAAAGAAGGAGGAATAACTAATACATACAACTGATTTATCTTTCGTTTTAAAATTCATCCAGACTTTCTTCTCCTCTTCATTCAACGGAATGCCATTGACAGTAGGAAACATCTCTGAAAGAGAAAGCTTACCAGATTACCATCTACGTGTTAACTCTTACGTGTATGACAAACACAAACATATTCACATTGTCATTCACGAAGAACTTGCAAATGAGACATTGGCCGGGTGTTTGGTCCAAAATAAAAAAGCAAAAAAATTCATCGATCTCACAATAACTCGTGCAGAAATTTGTATGGGCCTAGCAACACTGTTATTTGTCATCTGAATGCATAATAACGTTGTAAAATTCAGATTTGTAAAATATTATCTTTGTATTAAACACCCGGCCAATGTCTCATTTCCTTTGTCCATGTCTATGACAAGCAATATTAATAAGGAATGGAAATGCGTACCGATTTTCCTCTTGCTCTTCTCTTTGGGTGGTGTGGAAGGCTTGGGCACATGGGTAAGGAGGGCGGTTCTGTAGTTGCTGCAAGAAAAGGGTAATTATGTATGTAGTATGAGTACATACAAACAGGAGATAAGAAGCTTAGTTTAATATGAGAGTACTATATTAACTTAAAACAAAAACTGAGAGGTTTACAAGATCTTATTATTATGGTTTTATAAAGTTTGAGTATTATGAATATAAAGGCACCGAACATACTATTCCCAGCTTTCAGGCAACTCGTCATTCCATTTGTAGTACATGGCAAGAAGGTTAATCCTTTCCTCCTTAGCATCCAACGATCTTTCTAAATCCCTGTCGTTCTTGTTCTTCCTTAGAGATTCCCTGATAAAAGCTGCATCTTCAATGACACGAAACAATAGCTCTGGGATTTCAAATAGATCTGTCAAACGATAACAAAGACAAGTTAATGAACTTTTTAGCATCAATAAGAAAAGGGCTAACAGAAAAGAAATGCCTACTGCTTCTAGCTACTCGGCCTCTAGCTACTCTTTTTCGACGAATTGTGTCCATGACCTGAGGCAATGAGCAAATAAACTTGTTAAAAAATAATACTCCGTAATAAAAATAAAAAATAAATAAATAAGCTACCATACATGATCTCAGAGAATCTGGGTAACAAGAACAACATAAATGACGGTTGTAGAGAGATAAAAGTGATAAATAGCACAGCACATCTGTAAAGATAGGTTCAGTTCTTCCAAATAAGCTACCATACGGGGTGTTTGGATTAGCTTATATTTGACAAAATTGACTCACAAAAAGAAAAATCACAAGATCAACTCAAATAAGCTGCCAACTGGGGTGTTTAGATTAGCTTACTTTTGACAAACACAAAAATACAATAAAAGTATAAAGAACTACAGTATAACTTAGAAAATTTTCTTACAGGATTCATATCGATGTCTGATGATGATGATGCTTTGCTTTTACTCCTAGTGGTGGCAACCATGGCTGAAACTCTAATCGTCGTAAAACTGATTGATTTTCCTATGTTTCTGTTCCTGTCTTGTATATATATATACTAATTTTCCTACGTTGGTATTGTTAAAGTTTTGGTCTTTCATTGAGCCCAGTTCTCATGCGTCAGTCCAGCCCAAAATATTAGAAAGATATATCGGCTTCTACTACATTCTCAACGTTCATATCTTCGCTCTGAAGAAAACTTTTCGCTATCCTGCTTATTCTACACTGTTCCATCTAAACCGCCTTATCTGTTTCTTCTTCACCGCCTCATTTCATCGACGACCAAAAAATACATGGGTACTGCTTTTAGATGTCCCTTTGTTGTGGCTATATTCGGTGTGTAGTGATGGTAGACTGAGATCGGTATTCGAAGATTGGGGATTTTGGATTTTGTCTGTTGAAGATGAAATTATTTTAGGTGTTTTGGTCTTAGTGATGACTAGAATACTTGGTTAAGATAGGTTAACTAAGGCCACTCATTTTTCTCCCCAACGTCAGTTTTCTCTCTCCAGCGACCTACAGGCGATTAGGTGCCCCAGTAAAGGCGACCAAGTTCAATTTTATTTTTTTATTTTTTATACATTTTTAAACACAAACTCAAATTTTATTTAATAATTAAAACGTTACATAATAATTCAAATAAAATAAAAAGATTACAATAAAATTCAAACCACACTAAAACATTACGATACTAAAACGACTAATCTTGATTATGACGATTCCAAATGTCTTCTACCAAATCGGCTTTGAGGCTAAGATGAGTTGTTTTGTTGCATATCTCCCTGGTAATTTCCAACGATTCCACATGTGTTCTTATGGGATCATAAGAACGGTGCTGCTCTGCTGGAAAGAAAGTGGGAGATATCGCCCGCCCTTCGTCCTGAATTATCATATTATGTAATATGAGGCATGTATACATAATATGTGATAGACGCTCTTTGTCAAGCCCTTTAGCCGGATGTTTGATCATAAGCCACTTCCTCTTTAGTACACCGAATGCACGTTCAACATCTTTTCTTGCTGCTTCGTGCATCGTCTTATACAGTATTCGTTTCTCATCACCCGTCCCTGGATTTTTAATGGACTTCACAATAACGGAGTATTTCGGATATATCTCATCAGCAAGATAATATCCCCGTTTATAAGGCACGCCGTTAGCATAGAATTCCACATCCGGTGCTCTCCCCGTTTTGAGATCATTGAAAATGGGAGATTTACGTAAAACATTGATGTCATTATTCATCCCTGCGACACCAAAGAACGCATGCCAAATCCATAAATCTTGTGAGGCGATCGCTTCCAATAAAATGAAAGGAGTAGACCCGTGATCACCCCTACAAAATTGAGCTTTTAAAGCATGTGGGCAATTCTCCCACAGCCAATCCGTACAATCAATGCTTCCTATCATCCCAGGAAACCCATGCCTTTCGTAGTGATGAGCATACAGTTTGTCAATGTCAGTAACCGTCGGCTTTCTCAAATACTCTGGACCATATAACTCCATGATGACCTCACAAAATTTTTGGAGACACTCACGAATTGTTGACCCACCCATTTGCACAAATTCGTCAAGAGCATCAGGATTGACTCCGTATGCTAATTGACGAATTGACGAAGTACACTTCATCAATGGAGAAATACCAAGTAAGCTCGTACAACTAGGAGTTTGTTGGAAATAAGGTGAATGATCGGTTACCTCTCGAACAATTCGTGTGAATAGTCTTCGGGTCATTCGGAAACGATCATGGAATGCTTGATCGCCGTAGATTGGGGTCTCGCAGAAGTAAGCAGCAACTAAACGGTTATGAGCACCCAAACGATCTCGAACAATTTGGTTTCGTGAGACTTTTTGTGATGCTTGAAAAGCCTCCCAACACTCTTCTGCAAACATCATAAAATTGCTACTAACTTCATTTTCATCATCCGAGGACGAATCGGCAAAGAATATCTCGTAAGAATCCATAGTGTGGAAAAATTTAGAGAATGTGTGAAAAATAATGAATTGTGAGATTTTAATTAGAGAATTGTGAGTTATTTTGGTGTTTGAAGTGTGTTGAATATGTTAGATATTTATAGTGGTTTGGAAGATTTTTTTTTTTTTTTTTTTTTTTTTTTTTTTCAACCTCAAACGGTAGGATTAGAAATAAATGGGGCAATATTCACTTTTCAACTAGATCGCCAGTGTGACCAAGTTCATGGAGATCGACATAGTCGATCGAGTCCCACACTAAGGGAATCGATCTCCCTACTCGATCGTCCAAGGCTCGATCGAATCTACTGCACTCAGCCTAATGGCCCTTATTTACTAATTCTAAAACCTTAGAGCAGGAGCTGTAATCACATACCCACACTAGGGCCCCACGGGTGCCAAATCACCTTGACATACCTCCCTATAATATACCTCCCTTTATAACCCCCTCCCCAATAACATACCACAATTTACTCATTTGGGCCCACCACTATCTATTTTTATTTCTTTTATTCAAATACCCAAATAAACTAAATTCATTTCATTAAAATAAAAATACAATACATAAAATTTAAACAGATACTAAACATAAAGTTACGATACGAAAAAAAAAAACGATGCGGGAATTAAAATAACTATACAATAAATACTAATAACACATACTAAACATAAACTTAATCCTCATCTTCCTCGTCGTTGACTTGATATTTTTTCATGATGGGGAGTTAGAGTTTTGTGATGAGGGGGTAGACGAGTTTGACGAACCCCCGTATGGATTTGAGGCGAGGAGGTTCGTGAAATACATTTGTTCGTTTGGATTTTGCGACATTATTTTTTTGTTTGATGTAGAGATAAGATTTGTGTGAGAAAATATGTATTTGATATGATATAGTGTAGTGATATATATTATGTAGTTTAAGTGTAGTTTATATAGGGAAAAAAAAGAACCGTTTGCAATTTAAAACGGTAACATAACCGTTTGAAATAAAGAATCAAAAATATTAACGTTGCTTTTGTCAGAAATTTTGCTCGTCGTGCAGACGAGTAACACAATCGGCAAGCTGGACGGCAAGTGGGTGGGGTGCAGCGGCGAGCTGCAACGAGCCTCCACGTTGGCAACGGCGAGCTGCACCTCCTACTCTTAGATAGTTTCATTACGTGGGTGTTGATTTAGTTTTGATTTTTCGTTTTTAGGATTGTATATGGTGAACCTGTGAAAAAAAAATCAAGATGAATGGTATGTATATTTTCTTCAATCTGAGTTTTGAGTTTTGGTTTCTAGAATTGTTGTGATTTGAAGTACGGGTATGATGTGAATCTGTTGGTGGATGCGTCTAAGGTCGACCATGTTTATGAGGTTGAGAAGGAGGATAGTGATAGGTTTCAAATGTTTAAAATAAGCACTTATAAGATATTTTGAAGTAATCAGTTTAAAAAAAAGGTAGTGAATTAGCTTTCTTTGTAAGAAAATGCAATGGTTATCTTCATTTATAAAATAGCTTATTTTGCCGGCTCATGGGCTTATCTGGCATTCCGTTTCTATTAAGATACAAATTTGATATGATGTTTATGTCAATGTTATGTTTATGTCAACGTTGTTCTGCTTTATTGAAAGGGTAATTACATGAACTCAACTAATACTGGTACGAGTCTTTTGATGTTGTGTTATTTGGAACTAGGAAAAACTGTAACTATGTTCTTACTTCCAAAGCGAAACCTATTTTAGAGTTATTGGTTTATATTTTTTCTTACAATGGTATCTTAATTGACATATTTTCTATACCAACAGGTGAAGCTTACAGCTGAGGAGCTTCGTAGGAGCATGAATTACAAGCATAACATTCGTAGCATGTCTGTTGTTGCTCATGGTGATTACGGTATGAGAGCTGTATGTAACTACAGTTGCGAAAGTCGTCCTAGCATGGTAAGTGATGAAGAAAATGAGGTTGTTCATCTGTGATAGGTTTACATAATTAACTAAGGGTTCACATCCATCACTGTGGCGCATGCACTCGCTGCTTTGAGGTTGTTGGTGGCTGTAGACGAACAAAGGGTGTGTATGTTGGATCGTAAACTTGATTTAGTCCAACAAAGATTGGACTATCAATGAAAGCCCAAGCCCATGATGAAGAAGATTCTAGAATGACGAAGAATGATCCTAAAAAATATCCATAGAAGTGTGTAGAATATTGTAGCAAAGTGTGATAGAAATATCTAGTAGGGGTTATCAAGAATTAGATAATTAGTTAAGAATGATGATGTAATAAGAATTATCTAGAATATGTTAGAAGATCCATGGAAGTATCTCAGTTCTATAATCTTCCTTAGAGTAGTATAAATAGGTAGTGGTGTAAACATTTGTAAGAATGAAGCAAAGCTTAAGCAATTCAATAACATTGTAAACTTTCTCTAAGTATTCCTCTCTTCGTAAGCCTAAAAGGCCCTCGTGTTTTCCAACAAAGTGATATCAGATCTAGAAGTTCAAGATGTCGAGCATGATGAAGTTGTTCTAATTTCCTCATCTTACCAAAGACAACTATAGTAGTTGGTGCATTTGGATGAAGGCGTTACTCGGTTCACATAATGTATGGGAGATAGTCAAGAAAGGTGTTGAGAAAGTTGATGATGAAAGTTCATTGAGTGCCACCCAAAGGGTGGAGTTGCAAAAAGCAAGAAAGAAGGATCAAAGTGCTCTTACACTCATCTATCAATGTCTTGATGATGTGATGTTTGAGAAACTTGCAAATGCAACAACTTCTAAGGAAGCGTGGGAGATCCTTCATAATGCTTTCAAATGAATTGACAAGGTGAAAAAGGTACCTCTTCAAACTCTTATAGGAGAGTTCGAAAAACTCCAAATGGAGAAATCCGAAACCATTTCGGATTATTTCACTCGTATCTTAACCATTTCAAATGAAATGAAGAGAAATGGTGAAAGCTTGAGTGACACAACGGTTATAGAAAAGATTCTTTGCTCTTTGCCACCAAGCTTTGATTACATTGTCGTGGCCATAGAGGAGTCAAAAGACATATACTCTATGACCATTGATCAACTCATGGGATCTTTACAAGCTCATGAAGAGAAGTTGAAGAAAAGAATGGGGAAAGAACCCTTGGAGCAAGCTCTATACCCAAAGGTCTCTTTCAAAAAGAGAGAAAAGAGCTTTCTACATGGAAAGGAGCAAGGACGAGGATGCGGTACTTTTCGAGGTCGTGGTGGTTTCCAAGGCCGAGGACGAGGAAGAGGAAGAGAAGATGTCAACAAAGAAGATGAAAACCAATGGTCTTCATATCGAAGAAGTCGTAGGAGAGGCTTCCAATCTCAAAGAGGAGGTAAGCCCCAAATACAATGTTACAATTGTCGGAAATATGGTCATTGTGCCAATGAGTGTGCTAGCTCAAGACAAGTGGAAGAAAAAGCTAATCTTGTGGAGGTAGATGATAAAGATGAGCTTACTTTGGCAAGACATGACGAAAAAGAAGAGAGGATAGAGCCATGGCATATAGATTCCGCTGCAAGTAACCATATGACGGGTGAAGAAGACTTGTTCGTGGAGATGGAGAAAAGTAAAGGTAACGTCACCTTTGGAGATGAATCAAAGGCACTAGTGAAAGGAAAAGGTAAGATACTTATCCGAGCTAAAGATGGAAGTCACCAATATATTTCAGACTTGTACAATGTGCCCAACCTTAAAAGTAACATTTTAAGTGTGGGACAACTTTTATAAAAAAACTACGATATTCATTTCAAGGATCGTAGTGCCATAATAAAAAATCCCGAAGGAAAGCTCGTAGCAAAAGTGCCTATGACTAAAAACCGAATGTTCCTTCTAAACACTCAACATTATGAAGCTAAGTGCTTAAAGAGTTGTTTGAAGGATCATTCGTGGCTTTGGAACATGAGGTATGGGTACTTAAATTTTGGTGACTTAAAGTTATTATCCTCAAAGGGACTGGTGAATATAGGTGATCAGTATCGCAAAATTCACAAAATTCACCTTGAAGAGCCATGTCCCACTGTATGACTATAACTAGCCAACACACTAAACAGTCCCTTTGATCACAAAATCAAAATTCAACCCGAACATAATTCTGTCATAACTCCTCCCAGTATCATAAAATTCGCCTCTGAGTCGGACATAGGTGATCAGGCCATGTCCCACTGTCCCTGGTTGAATATAGGTGATCAGTCTATATTCACCCGAGGTTCAATGAATTTTGAAACACTCAGCCTAGTTATACTAGTAATATGTCCCTTACATCCAAAATCATTCTGAAAACCACAACAAGTGTACAAACTCGAAATCAAATAACGAGATTACGTAAGAAAATAGCGTAACTCTGTGACAGGTTCGGTGCATGCATAAGCATATGGAAATGCTTATAGTGAGCAGCTAAAATAGGCGGATATAAATCATCTACTAGCAAGGAACACATCTCAACAAATATAAAATCATGCATCTCATCACATATACCATCAAACATCTAATCACATATACCAGAAAACATCTAATCACATATACCATCAAATAAAATCATCAATGAGGCTTTGGCTTGGTAGGCAAGCACGTAGCGGTCATAGGGCTCAATTTTCGTAAAAAGTAGTTATAGTCTATGTTTTAAAATATACCCAGTTCTCTATAACCTAGGCTCTGATACCAATCTGTAACACCCCCAAAATCAGGTCCAGCAGAAGCATACATGTCACTAGCGTGCTACTCAATTGGTATCACAACACAAGGTACAAGGAACGGATTTAACTTATCCGTTTTAGCATAATTTCATTTCCAAAAACATTACATTTACATCATTCAAATTATAGTGCGGAAATAGGCCCATAAAATAAATAAAGCGGTCTCAAATATTTATCAGAGTCGTCTATGACCATGCCCCTTGCCAAGCGCCTTCCAACAGTCTGCTATCGCCTTAAACCTGAGAATACACGCTAAAAGTGTCAACACGAGGTTGGTGAGTTCACAGGTTTAGTTTAAAAACAATATGGTGAATACACGCTAAAACCCATTAATAATTTATCAGATACTAGCCTTAATAAGGTTTCAACAAATTAAACTTCATTTAGAAATATGACACGAAAGAAGATTTTTAATCACAATTTACGATCTTGCAAAGATACAAAATTACAGAATTTCGAGAATATTTTTTTTATTACGTAAATACTAATAAAACAATATATGAATATAATATATCTATATGTAAATATATGTTTCGGGGCGGGGCAGGTTGGGGTTGTTGTTCCCCAATCCCCGCCCCGAACCCGATAAAAATCCCCGTTAATGCCCCGAAACCCGATAAGCATGCCCCGCCCCGCCCCGCCTCAAAAACTTCGGGTTTCGGCCGGGTTTCCCCATTGGGTTCGGGTTTTTTTGCCATCCCTAAGTACGGGTCAGTTTGGTTTAATTTATCAGCACACCTTTCTGACAGTTAACTTAATTTATCGCTGCAGGTACTATTCTATGTATGGATACGTAGGGAAGCTAGCTCACGAGATTCAAAAAGGGGCTGCATTTGTCGAAGGAGTTGAAGCCAAGTTATGGCAGTTAGATTGGTGCCAAGATCGAAGATAAAAATGATCACACACATTTTTATCATGCCATTTTACTGATATGGAACACATTACTGTATGTATCAAGGTTTTTACAAATTTGAAGTGAAATTCAGTAAATGTGAAAGTTAATTCTTTGTTGTTTTAATTTTTACAGTAAATGGGAATGACTCAACTGCTGGCGGTACCTTTCAAAAAAAAACTGCTGGCGGTGGTGTTCTTTGTTTTTACTTTATATTATGATTTTCTGTTGTATAATCCATAATGTTATGTGCAGTGATTGGTTCGCTGGAGCAATCGATATCGAGTCTTTCTGTCGATGGATCACTTGCTGCTAATTGAGGAACGGCTATGAGCATCCTATAGGATATAGGATGTTTACTGATGGAGCACAATTGTTCTCTATTATCTTGCATAGAAGCTAGTTTTAAAGTTGTATCAGATTATAAACATGTGTTTCTAGCAATAAATTTATTAGTTTCTTTATATTGTTGATTTTGTAATTGTCTAGATTTCTGTATGATAATTAAAATAATGTAAAATGTAAGAGCATCCTAATTAAAATGGTTTTAGGGACTATTGCTGACTGAAATTGGCTATAACTTTATGTCATTTTAGGGATTTTTAGAAAACTGGGTGTATCCTTTAGTGACTAAAAAGGTTGAGTCACTAAAACTTTTGAAATTTTGCTCACTAAAATTTTAGTAACAAAATACTTTTAGTCTTTTTTTTTAGTGGGAGTTAAAAAATTACGAGTAGCTTTTAGTGACTATTTTTTATCTTTTGCTCACACTCTTTAGTGTGAGCAAATGTCATTTATTTTGTTGTGACCCCTAGTATTCACATCCCTATCAACTGTATAACGCTTTACCATGAGATCTTAATGAATGTCTTAACCTTGGTCAAAGCAAATCTTCCTGGCCTGGTAGGAAAAAAGGCAGATAGGGATAGTAAAATCACCCAAAACCGACGGGGAAAACCGAAACCCGAACCGGTTGGTTCGGGGCGGGTTGGCGGGTTTGGATACGGGTTTGGGTATTGATAAAAAAATTTAGCCGGGTTCGGGTTTATTGATGGGTTCTAGTAATACCTGCCCGATTACCTGTATCCGTACCCGTATCCGTTTACCCGAATCTGTACTCGTTTTATTGATATTATAATTAACTAGAATATATATACATTATACATAATTTCTTCCATTTTTTTTTATATAAGTATCCCTATTACATAACACATTTTATTTTGTACATGAATTATTCAAAAGCATTAAATCGTTTGATACGATATTTATATTCTTTAACTTTTAAAAAATTTGAATATATTAGAGTGTTTTCCTTTGTTTTGTAGGTGGATTTTAGTGTAAGGGGCTGTTTACTTTCTGTTTAATGTCCTGTTTGGTAACAAAACTAGCTGGAAACAGGAAACTTTGGTGTTTCTTTTTAAATTATTGCAAAAGAGAATCCTTAATGTGAAAGGGGGCAAAATTTGATGCTGTTTCTATCAAGGACGTCTTAATACGAGTTTTTTCCCGAACTAGTGTAGGTGGAAAAAATAAATTCGAAAAATTTAGAAAACTTCAAAAAAATTTATAAAAATTCAAAAAAATTTTAAAAATTCGAAAAATTTATAAAAATTTATAAAAATTCGAAAAATTTATGAAAATTCGAAAAAATTTATAAAAATTTTAAAAAAATTCGAAAAATTTTAAAAATTCAAAAAATTTATAAAAATTCAAAAAAATTTATAAAAATTCGAAAAATTGATAAAAAAATCAAAAAATTCGAAAATTTTATAAAAAAATTCAAAAATTTTATAAAAATCTATAAAAATCCAAAAAAACTTATAAAAAATTGGAATTTTTTAAATTTTTTTTCGAATTTTTATAATTTTTTTGAATTTTAAAAAAATTATAAATTTTTACAAATTTTTTGAATTTTTAAAAAATTATAAATTTTTATAAATTTTTTGAATTTTTTAAAAATTTTAATAAGTTTTTTCGAATTTTTATAATTTTTTATAAAATTTTCGAATTTTTTGAATTTTTAAAAATTTTTGAATTTTTTTAAAATTTTTATAAATTTTTTCGAATTTTCATAAATTTTTCGAATTTTTATAAAATTTTTCCTCCTACACTAGTTCGGGAAAAAACTCGTATTAAGATGATCAATTAAGCATAAAAAAGAAACAACATATATCCACATAGACACTAACTAGAAACAGGACACATATATCCACACAGACACTAACTAGAAACAGGAAAAAAAAGAAACAACCCCTAACTTAGGGTGTGTTTCCTCCTTTTAGTTATGGGGAAAGAATAGTTAGACCCATTAATTTAATAGTATTTCTTTTTTAAATGAGACCCACTATTTTGTTAATTTTTTTTATTAAGTCATGTTTAATTAACAGATGACTTAATGCAGACAACCTCAGTTTTATTACTTAATATTTTCAGTCATCTTTCTCTTTTAAGTCACAAACAAACAGTTTTCATATGACTTAATTAATTCAGTTTTTTTCATATTAAGTCAATTAAGTCGAAATCAAACACCCTCTTAGTTGTTTTATATACACAAGTCGGGCTTGTTTGTCAATTTTTTTTATTAAGTCATGTTTAATTAAGAGATGACTTAATGCAGACAACCTCAGTTTTATTACTTAATATTTTCAGTCACCTTTCTCTTTTAAGTCACAAACAAACAGTTTTCATAGGACTTAATTAATTCAGTTTTTTTCATATTAAGTCAATTAAGTCGAAATCAAACACCCCCTTAAATTATAATGTCCTCACAATTAAGAGGCTTATATAAACGTGTGACCCACATGGACCCTTAGCTAAGGAAAAAAATAAACAACCCCTTAATCTTAATACCGCTGTTTTGTCCATATAATATTCAATTGGGGATAACCGATACCCGCGGGGAAACCCGAAAAACCGATGGATAATATTAATTGGGTACCCGTCGGGTAATGGGGCGGGTACGAATTTGGATATTATAAACGGGTGCGTGTACGGGTACACTAAAATCCGCATCGAACCCGACCCGTTGCCATCCCTACCTGCAGAAGGTCAACATAACCAGTAACTTATAGTTGTTCGACTGTTGTTGATCGAAAACCACCCTAACCTTTTATACGAGAAGAATCAAGAATGTTATAATCTACGAGTTGCTAGATTGCTCTTATAAACCAAGGTTAGAAGGGTTGTTTTAAAAAAAGAGAACTTGTCAAAACGATATAGTAACTCCATTTCAACATCAAATTTAAACACAACACTCTTTCACAAGTACTTATATTTTACAGATCTATCGAGTAACTTACCAAGACTCAAAATCCCATAAGAATAAACGATAAGTCAAACCAATTAAGATAACAAATACACATTAAAAAATTCCCAGAATTTAAGGATCAAACCCAGGCGCCTAGGTCAGTAGGTCAATATCAGGCACATGACCTCTAGGCACAGCTTCTTGTCTCTAAGCTCTATAAAAGTTGCATCTTTATTGTTCTCGAGCCACTCATTCGCGTTTGCAAGAGTCATCTCCAATTTCTTCACGTTTTCAGGATGCTTAACATTGTTTTTGTTTAAGTTATTCTTCGTGGTATATAAGTAATCCTCTAATTCGGTGTATGCACGAACTCTATTCTTATATTCTTCGTCCTCAAGTTTGTACTTCTCAGCATCTTCTTGCATCTTTTCAATCTCTCTTTTCGAGAGTCTTCCATTTTCATTGGTAATTACAAGTTTCTTCGAGTTACCTGTGGATGCTATCATAGCGGTGACAGTGAGGATACAGTTGGCATCTACTTCAAAATAAGTCCTGATTTCTGGAACTCCTGTTGGAGCAGGTGGAATTCCAGAAAATTCGAACTTCCCTAACAAATGGTTATCAGTAGATCGGGCCCTTTCACCTTGATACACTATGAAATCTGCACACGATTGGTTGTCTTCACCTGTAGTGTAAACTTGCCAATCCTTTGCAGGTATTGGAGTGTTCCGTGGGATCACAATACTCATTTGTTCTCCGGCTAACTGTATCCCAAGTGACAAAGGACAGACATCGAATAACTTCAAATCCCAGAGCTGGTTACCAATGTCCCCATTTAACTTTGCAGCCATAAGAGCAGCACCATATGCAACAGCCTCGTCAGGGTTCACACTCTTGCATAGTTCCTTTCCGTCGAAAAATTCTTGCAACAAAGATTGGACCTTAGGTATCCTAGTTGAGCCACCTACAAGAATAATCTCATCTACAAGAGATTTCTCAATATTTGCATCCTTTAAACATTTCTCCACAGTCTCAATACACTTATCAAACAAATCCAGGTTTAGTTCTTCGAATTTGGCTCTATAAAATTTCATTGAGAAATCAACCCCATCATGCAAGCAATCTATATCGATCGAAGTCCGAGAGGAGTTTGAGAGAAACCTTTTTGCTTCCTCGCACTTAACTCGCAACCTACCCAGTGCTTTTACGTTCCCTGTTAAGTCTTTATTGCATTTCTTCTTGAATTTTTGAACACAGTAATTCACTACGCGATTATCGAAGTCCTCACCTCCCAAATGAGTGTCACCAGCAACAGCTTGCACCTCAATATTGCCCCTTTCATCGATGGTCGATATAGAGACATCAAAAGTACCACCACCCAGATCAAATATGAGCACATTCATCTTATAAGTAATATCAGGTTTATTGTCCATACCATAGGCAATTGCAGCCGCTGTAGGCTCACTGATTATGCGGATAATGTTTAATCCTGCAATAGTTCCTGCATCCTTTGTTGCTTGACGTTGTGAATCATTAAAATAGGCTGGGACTGTAACTACTGCGTCTTTCACAGATTTTCCAATGTACGCCTCAGCGGTTTCCTTCATCTTGCGGAGAATCATTGATGAAATTTCTTCGGCCGCAAATTCCTTGTTCTCACCTTTGTAGGGCACAACAATCTTTGGTGTGTCTGCAGGTCCTTCTATGACTTTGAAAGGCCACAGCTTCATGTCAGCCTGCACTTGTGGATCGCTGTATCTCCTTCCAATCAACCTCTTAGCATCTGAACAATCCATACGATTAGCAAATTTTTACGCACTTTTATAGGCATATATATTCAGACACACAAGCGTATAAATGATCGATTACATTCATTGCGAAGAAATAAAGTGTCGAATATTTGAGAATCAGCGTATAAATGTCTCTATATCGACCATCGATGAAAGGGGCAATATTGCTATCAGCAGAATCGATGATCGATTACATCGATGGTTCAATTCTTAGAACACCCTGATTCTCGAATATTTGAACTTGTAAGGTACTAAGATGAGAATTCAATCTTCAAGATATTTTCATTTATGCATATGTTTTGTTTTGTGTTTAATTTTTCATGCAAGGAAGTGAACTAAATTTGGGGAGGATTGTTGGAAAATTTAGTACACTTGAGGGATAAGTTTACACTTGGTAATGGGCTTGGAGGTATGGAGTATACACCCATCAGGTCAATGAACACCCTGACTCAATAGTGGTTATGTCAAAGTACTGCTTGGTCAAAGTACTGCTTGGTCAAAGTACTGCTTGTTCAAAGTACTGCTTGTTCAAGGTACTGTTAGTTTGATCAAGGTACAGTTAGCTTAGTCAAGGTACTGCTAAGTATAAATGACAATGCTGCTGATGCAGTTGATTCTGCTGATAGCATTATCTGTTCCTGCCGATAGCATTGTCATTCCTGCTGATAGCATTATCTGTTTCTGCTGATAGCTTTATTGCTGCTGATACAGAACAACTCTGCTGATAGTGTATCAATTCTGCTGATAGTGTTATTGTTCCTGCTGATGGTACAATAACTCTGCTGCTGAACTGATGGACACTGCTGATTAGGCATCAGACTCTGCTGATTGAATAACCACCGACTCCTTCATTTATGGAAACTATTATGGATAATTAATGGGCCATTAATTATTCATAATTCCATGGGCTAGGGTTTTGAGTAAACTCTATTATAAATAGAGATCATCACATGGCATGAAGTACACGATACAAAACCCTAAACACTAAATACGATCGGTTCTTGATCTGTGCCTAGAACAAGAACATCACTTGGTTTTATCCCATAGAGATATTCGTGCAACACAGGCATAGGGTCGAATAGTTTCTATTAGAAAGTGATACCACGACTTCAAGTGAATATCCGGTACCTTGATTGATTATTTATACCCTGTTTGGGTGCACTACAACACACACAGAAACCAACAATCAATAGAAACTATTCTAAGTGATAATCAATGGCTGCTGCTATGAGACAAATAGCTGCTAACTTTTCCAAGTTGGAAAAGTTTGAAGGTGTGGATTTCAGACGATGGCAGAAGAAGATGAAGTTCTTGTTGACTAGCATGAACGTGGCTGATGTTCTGACCACTACTATTCCTGCTGATTATGGGGATGATGCTACGATGGAACAGATGAGGGCCAGAAGCAAGTGGGAGAACGATGACTATGTCTGCAGAGGTTTAATCCTCAATGGTATGTCTGATACTTTATTTGATATTTATCAGAATGTGGAATCTTCTCAAGAACTATGGGATTCTCTGGAAGCCAAATACATGGCTGAGGATGCATCAAGTAAGAAGTTTCTTGTAAGTAATTTTAACAATTACAAAATGGTCGATTCTAGACCGGTCATGGACCAATACAATGAACTTCTTAGTATACTTGGTCGTTTTACTCAACACAAGATGAACATGGATGAGGCTATTCAAGTCTCTTGTATCATCGATAAGCTACCTCCTTCTTGGAAAGATTTCAAGCACATGCTTAAGCATAAGAAGGAGGAGTTAACTCTTACTGAGTTGGGCAGTCATTTGCGCATTGAGGAATCACTCAATGTGCATGAAAGTGACAAGCCAAAGAGCAGCACTGCTGCTGGTCCATCAGTTGTCAATGTGGTGGAGCATAACAACTCCTCCAGGAACAATGACAACAAGGGCAAGCGTAAACATCAGGATAATACCAAACCTGATCCTAACAAGAAGTCAAAGGCTACTTGTTGGAAGTGTGGTAAAACTGGACACTTCAGGAAGGATTGCAAAGGTGGTAAAATTGGCAATAAAGCCAATGGTTCAGGCACAAGTGGATCTGGGAATGGTAACTCCAATTCCCTGAAAGGTCAGAATATATTTAATAAGTCTTTTTGGATTTATTATGTTACATATATATCTGAATTGTTCTTTATGCAGGATGATGATGTGGCATGGTGGGTTGACTCTGGAGCAACAGTCCATGTGTGTAAAGATAGAAGATGGTTCAAGACCTACGAGTCAATGAATGATGGTTCTATTCTTCATATGGGAAATGAGTCAACAGCCCTGGTGCATGGAAGAGGAAGTGTTGAGTTGAAGTTTAGTTCTGGAAAGATTATTACTTTGTTGAATGTTTTACATGTTCCTGATATTAGGAAAAACTTGGTTTCTAGTGGTATTTTGAATAATTGTGGTTACAAACAAGTTATTGAATCTGATAAGTTTGTTTTGTCTAAAAATGGTGTATTTATTGGATTTGGTTATTTAAGTAATCACATGTTTAGACTTAATATTGTTCATGATGTGATTGATTCTGTTTGTATGTTGTCATCTAAACAATATGATTCAACCCTTTGGCATGCTAGACTTGGCCATGTACACTTTAAACGTATGCAAGATATGTCTAAGGATGGGTTAATCCCAGCATTTGACATGGACACTAAAAAGTGTAATACTTGTATGTTGAACAAGATAACTAAGAAACCATTTAAAGATGTAAAACGAGAATCTATGATATTGGAATTAATACATAGTGATTTATGTGATTTGCATGCTACTCCCTCATTGGGGAATAAGAAATACTTTGTCACTTTTATTGATGATGCTTCTAGGTATTGCTATGTTTACTTATTGCACACTAAGGATGAAGCATTAGATAAATTTAAAGTATTTAAGTCTGAAGTTGAATTGCAACAAGAGTCACTAATCAAAAGGTTAAGGACTGATAGGGGAGGTGAGTACATGGATACTCAGTATTTCCAGTCTGTTGGTATAATCCATGAAACGACTGCCCCTTATACTCCTCAGCAAAATGGAATTTCTGAAAGGAAAAACCGAGTGCTGAAGGAGATGGTTAATTCCATGTTGTCCTATTCAGGGCTGAGTCAAGGGTTCTGGGGTGAAGCTATGTTAACAGCTTGCTATTTGCTAAATAGGGTTCCTAACAAAAGGAACAAGACTACCCCTTATGAACTCTGGACTAAAAGGAAACCCAACTTGAATTATCTCAAGGTTTGGGGTTGTAGGGCAGTTGTAAGACTCCCTGATCCGAAGCATAAAACTTTGGGTGAAAGAGGCATTGAGTGCATCTTTGTTGGATATGCTGAGCATTCCAAGGCATATAGGTTCTATGTCATTGAACCTAATGAAGCTGTTTCAATTAACACTATAATTGAATCAAGGGATGCAAATTTTGATGAGAATAGATTCTCTTCAGTCCCTAGACCAAATCAGAGGACTCCTAATGGAACCAATGATGTTGGTGTATCAGAAACCTCTGATGAGGTCCCTGATGAGGTTGTGGAACAACAACCTGAACCTGAGCTCAGAAGAAGCACAAGGGTGAGGACTCCAAAATCATTTGGACCTGAATTTCAATTGTACTTGATTGAAGGAACAAGGGATGAGGTCTCTGACCAATACTCCTATTGCTTTAATGTTGAGGACGATCCCAAAACATTTGATGAAGCAATGAAGTCCCAAGATGTTGCTTTCTGGAAAGAAGCAATAAATGATGAGATGGACTCCATCATGGGCAACAACACTTGGGTGTTGGCTGATCTACCACCTGGTTGCAAGCCTCTGGGCTGCAAATGGATTTTCAAGAAGAAAATGAAGGTAGATGGAACTGTTGAAAAGTTCAAGGCAAGGTTAGTCATTCAAGGCTTTAAACAAAAGGAAGGAATTGACTACTTTGATACTTATGCCCCTGTGGCTCGTATCAGTACCATAAGATTGCTGATTGCTTTGGCATCAATTCACAATCTGATTATTCATCAGATGGATGTGAAGACAGCTTTCTTGAATGGTGAATTGGATGAGGAGGTTTACATGAACCAACCTCAGGGCTTCATCATGCCTGGCAATGAAAAGAAGGTGTGCAAACTGATTAAGTCCTTATATGGATTGAAGCAGGCACCTAAGCAATGGCATCAAAAGTTTGATGAAGTGGTTTTGTCTAGTGGTTATTCACTTAACCAGTCTGACAAATGTGTATATAGCAAATTTGATGAATCTGGTAAAGGAGTCATCATTTGTCTATATGTTGATGACATGTTGATCTTTGGCACTGACCAAAATCAAGTGGACCTTACAAAGGAATTTTTGTCATCAAGATTCTCCATGAAGGATATGGGGGAGGCAGATGTTATCCTTGGTATTAGGATTAAACATGAAGGTAACAAAATTTCTATTTCTCAGTCTCATTACATTGAGAAGGTGTTGAAGAAATTTAATTACTTTGAATGTACTCCAGTGAGTACTCCTATGGATACAAGTGAGAAGCTAATGCCCAATAAAGGCAAGGCTGTATCTCAACTTGAGTATTCAAGGGTAATTGGCTGCTTGATGTATGCCATGACTTGTACTAGGCCTGAAATTGCTTTTGCTGTGGGTAAACTGAGCAGGTATACTAGTAATCCTAGTGCTCATCATTGGCAAGCAATTCAGAGGGTACTGAAGTATTTGAAGAAAACTATGGATTATAGTCTCTTATATACTGGTTATCCTTCTGTATTAGAAGGGTACACTGATGCAAGTTGGATCAGTAACACTGAGGACAATTCGTCTACTAGTGGCTGGGTATTCCTACTTGGTGGAGGTGCAATTTCTTGGGCATCCAAGAAGCAAACTTGCATTACCAGTTCAACCATGGAATCTGAATTTGTGGCCTTAGCTGCTGCTGGTAAAGAAGCTGAATGGTTGAGAAACTTGCTTCTTGAGATTCCATTGTGGCCTAAACCTATAGCACCTATTTCTATCCGATGTGATAGTGCTGCTACATTGGCAAAGGCTTATAGCCAGATGTACAATGGGAAGTCTAGACACTTAGGTGTCAGGCATAGCATGATCCGTGAGCTTATCATGAATGGGGTGGTATCTATAGAGTTTGTAAGATCTCAACAGAACTTAGCTGATCACTTGACGAAGGGTTTGGCTAGAGACTTGGTTTTTAAGTCTGCTAAAGGGATGGGTTTAAGTCCTACTTAGTCACTGAATGTAAAGACACCCAACTCCCTCCTGAGGAAACTTTGGAGTTGAGTTCAATGCGGAAAGCTGATCATTTGGTGGACTGGAGCACTGTTATATTTACATCCCAAGGTTGTGCTCAGAACCTGCTGGAAAGGAGGATGAAGTCTTTACTTCTTAATGGTTAATTTTCTTTGGAAAAGTGCTTTGCAGGGGCATGATTAAAAGATGAACCACCTATGTAAATGTTGAAGTTTTGCCGCTTCAGGAAGCTTTAGGACTTTTAGCTTTTACAACATTTATGAATGGATATGGACACATGGCTTGTATAGTGTCAAGAGTATTTTAGTGTTTGAAAATGTATGTGTATTTTATATTCAGGTATTCAAATGGGTTGAAGGGTTCAATTCTTAGAACACCCTGATTCTCGAATATTTGAACTTGTAAGGTACTAAGATGAGAATTCAATCTTCAAGATATTTTCATTTATGCATATGTTTTGTTTTGTGTTTAATTTTTCATGCAAGGAAGTGAACTAAATTTGGGGAGGATTGTTGGAAAATTTAGTACACTTGAGGGATAAGTTTACACTTGGTAATGGGCTTGGAGGTATGGAGTATACACCCATCAGGTCAATGAACACCCTGACTCAATAGTGGTTATGTCAAAGTACTGCTTGTTCAAAGTACTGCTTGGTCAAAGTACTGCTTGTTCAAAGTACTGCTTGTTCAAGGTACTGTTAGTTTGATCAAGGTACTGTTAGCTTAGTCAAGGTACTGCTAAGTATAAATGACAATGCTGCTGATGCAGTTGATTCTGCTGATAGCATTATCTGTTCCTGCCGATAGCATTGTCATTCCTGCTGATAGCATTATCTGTTTCTGCTGATAGCTTTATTGCTGCTGATACAGAACAACTCTGCTGATAGTGTATCAATTCTGCTGATAGTGTTATTGTTCCTGCTGATGGTACAATAACTCTGCTGCTGAACTGATGGACACTGCTGATTAGGCATCAGACTCTGCTGATTGAATAACCACCGACTCCTTCATTTATGGAAACTATTATGGATAATTAATGGGCCATTAATTATTCATAATTCCATGGGCTAGGGTTTTGAGTAAACTCTATTATAAATAGAGATCATCACATGGCATGAAGTACACGATACAAAACCCTAAACACTAAATACGATCGGTTCTTGATCTGTGCCTAGAACAAGAACATCACTTGGTTTTATCCCATAGAGATATTCGTGCAACCCAGGCATAGGGTCGAATAGTTTCTATTGGAAAGTGATACCACAACTTCAAGTGAATATCCGGTACCTTGATTGATTATTTATACCCTGTTTGGGTGCACTACAACACACACAGAAACCAACACTATACACCTTCATAAAGTGTTGACAAATTATACAATTCCACACATAAATATGCTAACATCATTTTCTGGAATTACACGTGTGAAGTTTTTCTTGGACTTGTTTTTAGAAGATTAGCTTGTATTATTTTATTACTAGTACTATTATTTTTTTGGAATGCAAAAGATTATATAAACAAAATTATAGAACAAACAAAAGGCGATTTTGTCCTAGATTAGCTTGTCTTCTGATTCACCTAAAAATAATACACCAAACGAAAAAGAAGTGTCTTCGGATCTCAGTCTTTCTTAGAATCCAAAAATATATTCTTCAAGAATTGTTATAAAAGAAATGATAGAGGGACCTAAACTTAGGCCTAATTTTAGACCTAAACCCAAGTGGCATGATCCTCATGGGTTGTAAAATAAGTGAGTCCATGTCTGCAGTTATCAGGATGATGCCACTTGGTTTTAGGCCTAAAATTAGGCTTAAGTTTAGGTCACGTCCATGAATACATAATTGATCGAACAAACAATTTGCATTCAATAAAACAAGGAAAAATAAGTAAGCTGGCCAAAGACCAACAAGTATTTGTCAATTGTCACCCATCACCATCATGTTGTGGTTTCATGCCCTAATAAGGGACAAATGTTACTAAAAAGTCTTGGCCAGTAACACCGATCAACCAACACTTAAAATGCATGTTACTACGTACGTACTTGCTTTTCAAGAAAAGTATATATACTGACCAAATATGGTGTTGCCAAAGTTCATTGTCACTTTGTTCTTGGCACCATCCCCGATGAGACGTTCTGCATCGAGAAAAGCAACATAGGACGGCGTTGTTCTGCATCCTTGATCATTCGCTATGATTTCAATCCTACCATTCTTTAAGACGGCGACGCATGAATATGTTGTTCCAAGGTCAATGCCGATGGCCGGAGCTTTGGCTATTCTTCCCTCCATTAATTTCAATACTTAGATGTAAACTGAGTCATTTGCTCCAATTTATTTAAAAGTATATAGGAATTTGAGTTTGGATATTTCAATATTTAAATGTCAGAAATAAAAAAGTAAACTATAAAAAGTCGTATATAGAATATATATACATCAATTTGCACAAATAGGCTATTGTTTAGTTTTTGTGGGTGTGAGTGTAAGCTACCACGAACTCTGAGGCGATTTCTAAACGTGGAAAACTGAATTAGTCATATTGTTAGTGGAAATGATAAATAGTATACACAAAATAATCTAAATACATGTATTTCTCTATTTTATCCTCTAAACTAAGAGAGATGTCAGAAAATTTATGTCTGAAAGTTAATGAAACACGCAAAACTTTATATCAGGAAACTGAGGCCGAAGATACTCTAATAGTTAATATATGTTGTAGATTTACCATCTATACTCGAGGAGTCGTTGTATTTCTTTTTTATTAAAGCTATATACATGCACGAACAGACTATAGTTAAAAAGTAAAGAATTTGATAAGGTTGTGGTTCTTTAGCCTCATGTGCTATGTTTACGGAGGATTAACGG
Organism: Artemisia tridentata subsp. tridentata; assembly: GCA_021014915.2. Classification (NCBI taxonomy): domain Eukaryota; kingdom Viridiplantae; phylum Streptophyta; class Magnoliopsida; order Asterales; family Asteraceae; genus Artemisia; species Artemisia tridentata. The sequence goes on along the minus strand of CP139509.1, from coordinate 53,640,090 downwards.
AATAAAGGAACAATCGTCAAAATAAGTGAAGAACGGTGAAAGAGAGTTTGCAACTCTGGGATGCTAAGAGAGCTAGGTGTGGAATGTTGTTATAGCCATGTTTTACCGTCATGCCAAGTTTTAAGTTATAACATGGCTATAACACAAAACCACTATAAATTATTGTGTCGTGTTTGTTCTTGTGAGTTGCAAATATAATCGTACGTGTGAAAAGTTTCAATATATAGGGAATGTGAAGGTGGCGTAACTAATTTTTTATATAATAAAACAAAACCCCTAGTGGGGACTTTTGCATTTCAAAAAAATCAAATCATTCCTTAATAAGTAATTTTTTTTAATAACTATTTATTTATCTTAAGTTTTTTTAATTAAAAAGGCTAATTATTTCCTAATTTGCTTAAAAAAACTTTAAAAAACGTTTTTGTATTCACATGTAAAAAAATCGAAAATACACATGGACCTCAATGATATTTTTTCATATTTGTAGGCTAAAAATGTAATTTTAAGAAAACACACGCACTCCTATTCGAGTCTCCTATTCCAATCATCACCAATATTAAATTTTCCCCACAAATTGCAATGGAACTCAAATCTATAGATCTTTTTCTCCTCACAAATTACAAACTCAGATTTTAAGTGGTGCTTATTGATTTAGCAATCAATAGGGTGAGATGATTATTGCTTCAAAGATCAAGTGGTTGATCGTGGTTCTAACCCATATCTTTCAAAAATCGAGTGCTATGAACATGACCGTCTAAGGTATATTTCTCTGTTGGAATATGTGAACTATAAATAAATCATAAACACATAACATTATCAAAGCACGCAGCAGAATAGATCTACAAGAACATGTAATTAATTAAACATAAATAGATACGTACCTTAATGATTCCTAGCAAGAACAAGGAATCTCTTGAACAAGAACAAATAATATAAACCCTAATTGGGAATATATTGGATCGATCACACCAAGATCACAAGCTAAAGGAAGCTTGTCACTCGTTCCTGTACACACGTAATTATAGCGTTTCAATGAGAAAAGCTAGTTTCTTGATCACCAACAAACCAAACACTTGAATGCTAAAAGCTCAAGCCGAATTCCCTAGTGGGAATAGAAATTGTCGACTAGCCTTAGCAAGAGGGAAGAAGAAGAGAAGTTAGGCTTGTTAGGGTTTCAAGATTAGTAAAAAACTAAAACACAATGGGATGTATTTATAGTTTTTCTTGTCTTGTCCTCCAAGCCAAACCAAAACCGACTCCCTATCCCTAAAGGAAGGGTTCGGCCGATCCTAGCATCCCTCAAGGGATTCTAGATCCTTCTTTCCTATTTTTCACGTTTAGTCCTTTAACGGTCGTTAGTTAAAACCCCGTTAAGTACTAACCGTCGTTAAGTGTTTTATTGGTGAAATGAATAAATAAATATAATGAAATATATATATATATATATATATATATATATATATATATATATATATATATATATATATATATATATATATATATATATATATATATATATATATATATATATATATATATATATATATTTAATTATTCATCATTGAAACTCTCACGCTAATGTGTGCAATCCCGAGCCTCGGGTTCGAAACCGGACAAACGTATATTAATATTTATACACAAAACTTAACAGCTCCCACTTGGATAAACATTAATATAGTAATGACATGGGTCAGCCTAGCTTTACCTTCCCTATGCCCCCAGCTCGATCCGAGTTGTGGTTCTCCTGGTAAAAACCACGTGTGATGAAATTAATCACCATACTTATCCTTTTGTTACTAATACCGCGTTAATTTTGGATATGGATCTTTGTCATTCCATAATTAACTTAGTTTCTCGTTTATACATAATTGAACAAGATTACCAAAACATCTGAACGTCTTCCAGATAGACTTTGGGCGTGCGCACGCAAACATCTTGTCAATCCTACGAGTGGCCAAACAGTATTAAACTTCAACACAAAGTTGAAGGAACAAATCCCTTATTGACTGCGAGCATAACCCTTGAATTTCGCATCAATTCTGAAAATAGCCCTTATAACTACCTTTTACGGTTAGCGTTAGACTATCTTACAGAAAATAAGCTACATCCTCGGCAATTATCTGTCATCTCAAGTCTGAGGATAAATATTCATGATATACTTAATGACTATGATCCATAAAGTATAATCATGTATTTGGGATAAGTCCTATATTCAATTTATCTAATATTGAATATCATGTGACATTGGTGTCTTAACCTTACAGTTCATTCTACCAATCCTCACATTTGTCTTAGTTTAATAACATTCCCATATTATTAATTGACAACGGACTATTTAGAATAAATAAATTATTCACGGATTTAAACATGCAAATATAGGACACAAATATTAATAATGAGAATAAACGTTATCCGCACTTTATTTCATTATAATAATAATTGTTTACACATCCCTATCGAAATACTAATCCAACAGATTTACATGAAACTATCTGCTAAACGAAGACCAATACCCTGAGCATGTCGAGTAAACGTATCTTTAGGTAATGCCTTCGTGAAAGGATCAGCCAGATTGTCATCTGTGTGAACTTTGAGTACTTTGATTTCACCTAGTTCGACCTGTTCTCGAAAATAGTGCATCTTTCTTTTAAAGTGTCTGGCGCCTTTCATAACTCCAGGTTCATTGGCGAATGTGATTGCAGCAGAGTTGTCGCAATACACATTTATAGGTAATTCAATAGACGGCATCACTCCAAGATCCGTAATGAAATTCCTTATCCAAACAGCTTCTTGTGCAGCATCCGATGCAGCATTGTACTCAGCTTCTGTAGCAGACATGGCCGTTGTGCTCTGCTTTTTACTCTTCCAGTCTACTGCTCCTCCATTTATGACAAAGACATAACCTGTTTGCGACTTCGTATCATCTTTATCAGTTTTCCAGGACGCATCGCAGAAACCTGTAACATTCAGTTCTGCGTCTGGATTTCCCCCGAAAACTAGAAACATATCTTTAGTATTCCTTAGATACTTAAGAATGTTTTTAACAGCATGCCAGTGACCTTTTCCTGGATTTTGCTGATATCGACTGGTCAAATTTTGAGCGAATGTCACATCTGGCCTTGTGCATCTAACAGCATACATGATAGATCCTACTGCCGAAGCATACGGAACTTTCTGCATGTATGCCACCTCTTCAGGTGTAGAAGCACACATTTCGCTACTTAAGCCATGATCTACTTGCATGGGCAAATATCCCTTCTTGGAATTTTGCATATTGAATCTCTTCAATATTTTATCCATGTAAGCACTTTGGCTTAATCCGATTAACCGTTTAGATCTGTCTCGATAGATCTTGATTCCAAGGATATATGTTGCTTCTCCTAAATCCTTCATGGCAAAGCAATTACCAAGATATTTCTTAACTTCATTAAGGCTTGGTATGTGATTTCCCATGATTAATATGTCATCGACATATAGGACAAGAAAAGTAGTGTTACCCTCCCACTAACTTTGTGGTATACACATGGCTCATTGAAATTTTGAGTAAATCCAAACTTCTTGATTTCCTCATCAAATTTCTTATTCCATTGCCTGGATGCTTGCTTCAATCCATAAATGGATCTTTGAAGTTTGCATACACGCTCAGGAAATTGTGGATTTACAAAACCTTCAGGTTGCGCCATATAGATGTCTTTATCTAGGCGATCATTCAGAAACGCGGTTTTGACATCCATTTGCCAAATCTCATAGTCATAGTAGGCAGCTATGGCTATAAGAATCCTAATAGCTCTAATGTCGGCCACAGGAGAAAAGGTCTCCTCATAGTCAACACCATATGTTTGGGTAAAGCCCTTGGCCACCAAACGAGCTTTGTAGGTGTGTACGTTGCCATCCATGTCAGTCTTTTTCTTGAAGAGCCACTTACACCCAACTACCTTAGCATTGGGTGGAAGGTCTACTTCAATCCAGACTTTATTGTCTTTCATGGATTGCATTTCCCCATCCATGGCTGCTTGCCATTTGTCTTTTTCAGGATTATTAATGGCAGCCTTATAACTAGTTGGCTCATCAATGTGATCCAATAGAAAAGTTTCCTCATCGTCTATGCTTAAGCATAGGCGTTCAGGAGCTTTTGTAGATCTTGAAGATCTACGGATGGGTACCACTTCTACTTCAGGTTGAGGACCTAAGCTTTCAGGTTCCACAGGAAGTATGTTAGTACTTTCAGAAGGTGACACATCTTCTTGATCATTTTCAAGATCATATACTCTCCCACTGAATTCTTGAGCCAGAAAACTCTCCTCAAGAAATTCACCATATCTAGCCACGATGACTTTATTTTCTGGTGGGAAGTAAAAGTAGTAACTCCTTGTTTCCTTAGGGTATCCTACGAAGATGCACTTAACAGATCTTTGTTGGAGTTTGTCAGGTGAGTCACGTTTAACAAACGCCTCACAACCCCAGATCTTTAAGTAAGACAAGTTGGGAGCTTTTCCAGTCCATAATTCATATGGAGTCTTATCAACCTTCTTAGTTAGAACCATATTTAGTATGCGAACAACGCTTTCTAGAGCATAGTCCCAAAAGGATAAAGGAAGAGTTGTAAGATTAAACATAGATCGTACCATATCAAGCAAAGTACGATTTCTCCTTTCAGATACACCATTTTGTTGTGGAGTATAAGGAGAAGTGAGTTGTTGGACAATGCCACACTCAGCTAGATAATCTTTGAACTCTTGGCTCAAATACTCACCACCACGATCGGATCGAAGGGCCTTAATCTTCTTTCTGAGTTGTAATTCTACTTCATTTTTGAAAACCTTGAATGTCTCAAAGACTTCATGTTTGTGTTTAAGTAAATAAACACAACCATAACGACTATAGTCATCCATAAAGGTTAGGAAGTAGGTAGCACCGCGTTTTGACACGTGTCTAAGTGGACCACACACATCCGTGTGTATCAATCCAAGTAGATCCGAAGCCTTCTCCATATTGCTATGGAAAGGTTTCTTTGTCATCTTCCCAGATATGCAAGATTCGCATTTATCAACTGAATCATCATTGATATTAGGTAAAAGCCCATCACTTAGCAGCTTTTCCATGCGTTTCTTGCCTATGTGGGCAAGGCGACAATGCCATAAATAAGACGAGTCCAAGTTAGACTTGACTCTCTTATTCCCGATGCTATACATAGAATTATTTTTATTGGATACATGGTTTTCCATGTCAATTTCAAACACACCATTTAATGGAATAGCATTAAAGTAAAAAACAGAATTTAAAGAAACAGAAATTCCATTATCATTAAAAGTATGCTTAAAACCCAAATCCAATAACAAAGAAACTGATACGACACCTCTAACAATAGAAGGTGCGTAGTGACAATTTTCTAAAACTAAAATTAAACCAGAAGGTAAAACTAGTTCAAAAGTCCCTATGGCTTCTACTGCTGCACGTATTCCATTTCCCACATACAAGTAGCATTCCCCATAGTTCAGCTTCTTTGCTCCTCTAAGCCCCTGCGATGTATTACAAATGTGAGTACCACATCCTGTGTCATATATCCAGGCATTTTGCTTACGAGGAAAAGAAAATAATTCAACCATAAAAATACCTGAAGTGCTGGCGCCTTGCCCAGCCTTGGCATTCTTATTTTTGCGACACTCCTCAAGCAACAATGGACAGTCACGCTTCCAGTGTCCAGGAGTATGGCAGTGGTGACAAGCAGCCGCATCCTTTTTGGGATAATCCTTCTTGGGAGGAGGATTCTGCTTCTTTGGCTTTTGCTGATGGGTCACAATCTGCTTGCCCTTGTCAGCGTTGCCCTTTCCTTTCTTGTTCACATGTTTTGGTTTACCGGGCTTAGCTACTCTACCACCTCTTATTGCCATAACAGCAGGTGTAGGAGCTTTCTATGTGAGTGCCTTCTCATGCTCAATAAGCATTGCATGCAATTCAGAAAATGTCTTCCCCTTGCAATGCATGTTAAAGTTGCGCACAAAATCACCATATAATTCCTCATTGAGGGATTTGTTGATGAGGCCAACTTTAACGTCTTCCACAAACCCGCAATTAAGTGCATCTAGTTGGTCAAGATAACCTTTCATTTTTATCGCATGATCACTTACGGGTGTTGTCGCATCCTGCTTGCACTTGCCCAAGTTGTCAAGTACATCATACAATTCAGCCATAGGAGATTTCTGAAACATACGTGTCAGTTCATCAATCATGTTTTTCGGGCCATATTTCTCAAACTGTTTAACCAGTTGATCATCCATCCCCGATAGCATGAGACAAGCCGCATCATTGTGCTTGTCATAGGCTTCATTGTACTGCCTAAGTATTTCATTAGGCGAGTTTGCAGGAGGAGCTTCAGGAAGGTCCTCAGTAAGACATTCTGAACGTTTGGCAATTCTAAGAACAAGCCTTAGATTTCGATACCAAGCGTTAAAATTCTTAGTCCCAGTCAATTTTTCCTTTTCAAGCATCATCTTGAAACAGGAGGTTAAATTTGACGAATTTCCGGGTTGGGCCATTTCTACAGAAAAAAGTTCAAAAGTTAGTACTTTCGATAATTTTAAACATTTCATGAAAATTAAACACCCATTGGTTAAAAAACCATTTAATTTTCACTGAAATCTAGGATCCTAATTGACGTCGTTTCATTACATCAGCTGAGGCTGCTAGCAATGAAAGTACTCAAGAAGGTACGGGATCACCCAATTGCCAATGTCAAATTGCAATTCCTAGAAATCTTGGGACTTACATTATATTGCCAACATCAGTTGAAAAATGTAAGCATGTTTCATCCCCAAATTTTTATGCCTTGACGCCATTTTATTACATCAGCTGAGGCTGCTAGTAATGAAAGTGCTCAATTAAGTTAACCAATTTAGAGACGTGTAAATTGACGCCGTTCCATCACATTAGCTGAGGCTGCTAGTAATGGAAGTGCTCAATTTACCCCTATTGACTTCATTCTTTGAATCATCACATCAGCTGAGGCTGCTAGTAATGATAGAATGTCATCTTAGGTGTTTCCATGTTAATTGGTCGGCATATGACTTAAATTTATAAGGGTAATAAAATATATATTTTTTTTGATGTGTTAAATCAAAAAATATGTACAAAGATGTCATGCATTCATCTTTGTATCATATATGTTTTCAAAACAAATTCGTTTACTCATTTGTAGCTCAAATCATCAAATCTTTTAATTGAGGCGTTGAGCAAATTACAACATTGCCTTAAGATGCTTCGTACTTTTTCATGGTGTACTTGGTAAGTCTATTATTGACGCACAGGCGAGCGGAGGGACGACAGCCGCCGAAGCTGGTTAAAACCGTGCCCCTTTAAGGTCACAATTTAATGTGAGCCAACCTTAAACCCACTTTATAGTTTGTCAATAATAGGTCCGCCGCTTCGACCACTTTTGTACAGTTGCAATCAATCAACTAAAAAATTATGATTTTCTTGCTAAAATAATTAATGTAGTAAATTTATTATTGTTAGTCTCGCCTGGGAGCAAATTACCGTGCGAAGCGAACCACTGTCGGCACATAAGACTTGGCAATAACAAAAATTACTACAAAGGTTTCATAGTTATTAGTCTTATTTATTTTTATTATGAAAAATTACCCTCTTTTGTAGTTTACAATCCATCATAATATTAAACACAAAAGATCAAGTAATTACACAAAAAATAAATAAACACATAATAACAAATATATGATCATCCACGATATTATATAGCCACATGCAAACCTTTTTCAATAAATCCTAATATTAATTCTATGTGAAATTTTTAAATGTATGTAACTAACAAAACTCCCATTGGTTTTCGAGCTCATTGTGCCCAATGGTCCACAGACACCAAATAATTTTGGCCGCGTAAGTTTTAGTTAGTTAGATACCACATTGCACATAACCTTTTAATTAATATTTTATTGAGGTCTTCCCCAATTTAAGATTTATTTAAACATGCAGCAAACAATTCAAAACAAAACATACAAATCACACCATGACAAAATATGCAAGATTTTGTCATGGATACCATATTGATCACATAATCATGCATCACATATTATTATGTCAATATTAATTGTACGTATCTAATTAATTAGTAACATCACATACGGTACTTACTAATTAATCCCTAAAAATTTTCATGCAATCCTAGGGTTTCTCAAGTTTTAATTAAAACTAAAACCCTAATTTTTAATAATATGGATCGAACCATATTAGGGTTTCAAAACAAAATTAACAAACCCTAAAAATCAATATTGCATGTAATCTCTACAAGATCCAATTTTTAGGTTTAAGTAATTAATTACAAGTTCTAAACGAGGCTCATGATGCCACTGTTGGAATATGTGAACTATAAATAAATCATAAACACATAACATCATCAAAGCACGCAGCGGAATAGATCTACAAGAACATGTAATTAATTAAACATAAATAGATACGTACCTTAATGATTCCTAGCAAGAACAAGGAATCTCTTGAACAAGAACAAATAATATAAACCCTAATTGGGAATATATTGGATCGATCACACCAAGATCACAAGCTAAAGGAAGCTTGTCACTCGTTCCTGTACACACGTAATTATAGCGTTTCAATGAGAAAAGCTAGTTTCTTGATCACCAACAAACCAAACACTTGAATGCTAAAAGCTCAAGCCGAATTCCCTAGTGGGAATAGAAATTGTCGACTAGCCTTAGCAAGAGGGAAGAAGAAGAGAAGTTAGGCTTGTTAGGGTTTCAAGATTAGTAAAAAACTAAAACACAATGGGATGTATTTATAGTTTTTCTTGTCTTGTCCTCCAAGCCAAACCAAAACCGACTCCCTATCCCTAAAGGAAGGGTTCGGCCGATCCTAGCATCCCTCAAGGGATTCTAGATCCTTCTTTCCTATTTTTCACGTTTAGTCCTTTAACGGTCGTTAGTTAAAACCCCGTTAAGTACTAACCGTCGTTAAGTGTTTTATTTGTGAAATGAATAAATAAATATAATGAAATATATATATATATATATATATATATATATATATTTAATTATTCATCATTGAAACTCTCACGCTAATGTGTGCAATCCCGAGCCTCGGGTTCGAAACCGGACAAATGTATATTAATATTTATACACAAAACTTAACACGTCTAAGGTATATTTCTCAGTTAGTTGATTAGTGTTTAGTGGTTTATGGTTCAGCTTCTATATATGACTTTTTGCATTGGAAGATGAACTATTGGCACTAACATTAAAAGACATAATACACATTTTTTTGTGTGGTGATTTTGACAAAAACGGTGTAACCTGGTGACAAAGTTGGATGGAAGAAGGTAAGCAGCAATCTGCACTTTATTATTGAAATTTAACATTCCACAAACATACTAATACTTCTTTAGCCATATATCACAATCTAATTCACTTTGTGTTTGGATATAGTAGACAACCAGTTTCAAGGTTATTTGGGATTGGTTATCCAAAGTCCAAACAACTTATACTGATAATTTAAGTGGGGTGAGTTTGGCTAATGAAAATCAATGTAAAGCTAATGTAGTTTTCTAGAAATATCAAGAGCCCATGTAGCTTGATTGAGAGTCAGATGTTAGAGAACTAATCTTGGATGAATATCAACTTTGTATGTCTTTAACTTGACCGCCAATATTACATTTAGTAGACAATTGGATGGAAGTTAGTATTATGAGAACCATGTATGTGTCCGACGTTGATCATAATGTGAGTAAGAAAGATCGGTTTGGTTTACATCTTTCAGTCAATGTAACCTTTTTTACTGTACGGGTCATTTTTTGTTTCCTAGGTGACAGAATAACAACTTGCTGGTCTATTCTATTATGTGCTTATGGACAAGTAAGTCATGAGTCTTAAATAGTAGTGGATATATTTTGTAACTTGTGTTCAGTTGATCGCTTATTATTTACAGTACGTTATTTGTGGTCTTTTTATTATACTATGCTATCTACTTAATTATGTTGTGTACTGATTTATTATTGTTTGAGCCTTAAAGAGTAATACTTGTGATATAAATGGCTATATGATATGAATGGGTCAATATGGGTTGTTTTTCTTATCCCAGGTCAAATCAAAAATTTATAACTAAAAGCAAATGAGTTGAAAGTTGTAAGAAGTATATTTTTGTGCACACAACCTCCTAAGTTATTTTATTAAACAGCCTCCTAAGGTTTATTAAGGTTTGTATTATTACTTTAAGCATCATTATATGCCAACAATATATGTATAACTTTTGAAGGGAAATAAACAACAAGTGTTAAGGGGTAAACCAACCCGGTCCGACCAGTTCCACCAATTATTCAGACTTACTAATTTTACCCGTCGTTGTTGTATAATTGTTAGTTCAGTGAATTAGTTATGATTGTATATACTTATTACTGAACGAAGTTGATGTATAATTCTCACTTCCGTAAATAACAGAGATTGGCATGCAGGATTATGTGAACGCGCATCCTGTTGTTCCATTGAAGGCAGAACCTACAAATAATACTCCTTCAAAACATATGGAAAAAATATGACAACAATTCGAAAGCAATATGCTGTCACTTTCCTCAGTCGCCTTTATTAACTATGTGTTTTCACAATAAGACAATAGATCATAAGACCTCCATGAGGATCTCGCAACCTTTAAAGGTGACCCGTGGGTATAATAGTTGTGATAAATGTGAAGCGACTTCAGAATTCTCTAATGGGTAATAGTATATTTCTGAAATAATCCCTCAACCTGAGATGTTTAGTTGTTTTTAGTAACTGTGTGCTTTTTTATATGTTAAAATCATTGGTGCAAAATACTGCATTAGAACTGTAAAATTGTTGCTAAAAGTGTACTTAAATCTAACCCGATCTTCTCTTTGTTAAAGAATGTTACAACCGCATAGCATAAATATATCAAAATAAAATATATTCACCATGGGTATGTTATATGTGGTTATGTGTTTAAGACCACGAATAAATCGGATCATTATAATATATGTGCAGTTGTACTAAACCAAAAGCATTAACATTATATACTCCATAACACTATATGAGTCATATTTTTTATTATTTTTAGAATGACAATTTTTTTCACACTTATACCACTTATCACTTAAATACACTATTTTATGTAACTAATATACTCAGAATAGTGTGTTTGTTGTTTATTGTTTAATTTGCTTATTAATGTTATGTTATGAAATACGCATTCTTATCATTAATTAAATGCTGGTCTCCTTCGTATATTTCATGAGAGGTCAACACACATGTTCTTTCAAAATCCAAGAACAAGAAAAGTATTACAAACCTATGTTAGTTCTAATGTTTAAACTTTTGTCTAACTTTGTGATCCAAGGTGAAGTTGTTATGACAAGGTCCTCTGTTAATAATGCTGGATTTTTTTGACAACATTTTGTGGGCAACTTTATTTTTGAACATGTTTTACTCACTTGTGAAAACACATTTTGAAACCAACCAAAACATGACTTGAAGAAAAACTCATTCAGCAACTTATGTTGTCATAAGTTTAATAACATTGTAAACATATACCGTAACATGTTATCATTGTAAACATAATTGAATTTGACTTATATCAAAAATATTTGCGCACATGAGTGTTATAAAATTTAATAAAAATTACCTCCTTGTCCTTCAATTAAATAATTTGGAGCCATCATAAATTGTTTGTGTTTTAGGCTATGTTTGGCAAAAGTACCTGTGAGCAGTAGCAGTGAGCTGTGAGCTGTAGCCATCGCTCTCTGCTCACCGCTTACAGCTTCTTAAAGAAGCATTGGAAAAATGAGCTTTTCTAAAAAATAGCAAAGCTCACCGCTCTTTTGCCAAACGAACACTAAAAATCAAAAAGCTCATTGCTCACCGCTCATCGCCTCAAAAAGCTCCAAAAAGCTCTGCGCCAAACATAGCCTTAGTCGATATCAATAAATAACGGATTTTTTTGTCAAAACCCCGTGCGTGCACACTTATTATAACTAGTAGAAAGCGACAACAAATTGTAAAGTTTAAAAATTAACCACAACCGTTGGTGTGGATGTGATCAATTCCCTTTCTTTTTTTCTTTTTTTCCTTTTTATTTATTTATTTATTTATTTTTTCTTTTTTAAGATCTTTGGTTAAATGGGCAATTTAATTTAGTCATTTGACCCGCTTTTTAAATTCACCCTCAAACTTCAAATTGTTATAACTTTCAAACGCGACAATTTTTTACGAAAAACCGATTTCACCTTAATTTTCAGAATTTAATTCTCTTTAATTTGTTATTAATTTTGATGTATAAATCACAACTTTTTGTTGAGATTTTAAGTGGGTTATAATTTTCTTTAAATTTTCGGCATCTTCAGCAAATTTTGTCTAACTCTATGATTGAATTACGCAAAACTCAACAAACAAAATTTGTAGCTTTTTTGCCTTTCTTTACCCAGAAATTTGAATAACTCAAATTCGATATGATATGAGTGAGATATCGTATTTTGAAAAATGACTTTCTACACATATTTTGTTGGTTTATAAGGATCAAGTATGTATGGTTTGTGATATACAGTGAACAAGTAAAAATAAGAATGGTGAGATTTATAATGGAAGAAGATACTTTAATTAATAAGGAAATTACAAAGTTTGAATTGATTACAAATTAACACTGCTACCTTCCTTAAATAATGAAAAACAACTTAATAAGTAAAACCATAACCAAAAGACTAGGAGATAAAAGTGCAGCCACTTCCTCCACTTATTTGACTACTCCAAAGATACTTCAAAACGTGCATAAGACTCGGTCATTCTCTTGGGTTATAATGGGTCTGGACCAGCCCAAGTCCAATTTACAATCCACAATCTCCCCCCTAAACTGGACCAAGCTCGGTGTCAGTCAAACCGAGTTTGCTTCGCATTTCAATGAACTTTACTAGTGGCAATGCCTTAGTGAATAAATCTGCTCGCTGATCTTTTGAGTTAACATGTTCCACTATGATCTTCCCTTGTTCAACACACTCCCTTATGAAGTGATAACGAATGTTAATGTGCTTACTTCTTCCATGAAAAACAGGATTCTTCATCAAGGCAATTGCTGATTTGTTGTCAACAAACAGAGTGATTGGCTCAACGTGTTGACCCGTTAGTTCCTTCACGAGATTTACAAGCCAAATAGCCTGACATGCTTCTGATGTTGCTGCCTTAAACTCAGCTTCAAAAGAAGATAAAGCAACCGTCTTTTGCTTATGAGATTGCCATGTAATTGCATTCCTTCCAAGGTAGAAAATCATACCGCTCGTACTTTTACCACCGACCGCGTCACCACCATGATCACTATCAGTGAACCCGACTAAGTCTTTGAATTATGATCCTTTCTCATAATTAAGCCCGTAATCAAGAGTGCCTCTAATATATCTCAAAATACGTTTCACAACTTGAAAGTGCAAAGTTGCCGGTTTTTCCATAAAACGGCTTACTATCCCTACAGAATACGACAAGTCTGGACGGGTGTGAGTTAAGTACCTTAAGCATCCAACCAATCGCCTATATTCAGTAGAGTCGATCTCTTCACCACCTTCATCGTTGTCGACCTTCAACTTAGGTTCCATGGGGCTTTTTGTCGGGTTGCAATATTGCATTCCAAACTGCTCCAGAATCTTCTTTGCATAACATGTTTGTCGCAAAGCTATTCCCCACTTCTTTTGCAAAACTTCAATTCCAAGGTAATAAGCTAATAATCCCATGTCACTCATTTCGAATTCATTCTTCATTTGCTCCTTGAATTCGATAATGTCTTTTGTGTGTGACCCGGTAATAATTAAGTCATCTACATAAATTCCAACAATAAGAGTTTTACCTTTCGAGTTTCTGGTGTAAACGGCCGGGTCTTGAGAACTTTTCAAAAAACACAGCCCTTTCATGGTTTTATCCAAACGCACATTCCAAGCTCGAGGTGCTTGTCGTAAACCATAAAGAGCTTTGAAAAGTTCATCACTTTATCACTTTGACCCTTCTTGACGTACCCTTCTTATTGAGTGACATAAACCTCCTCCTTGAGATCTCCATTGAGGAAGGCTGACTTGACATCTAAATGGTGAACACTCCACCCATGTTGAGATGCTAAGGCAAGAATGAGCCTTATGGTGTCGAGTCTGGCTACAGGTGCAAAATCATATTCAACCCCCTGTTTTTGCACATACCCTTTCGCGACGAGACGTGCTTTATACTTAACCACATTTCCCGTGTTGTCTTTCTTCACCTTATAGACCCACTTCAAACCGATTGCTTTATGACCCGGAGGCAGGCTAGTAAGCTGCCACGTCTTGTTCTTTTCGATCGCGTCCAACTCATAGCTTCCTGCCATGCCTTATGTGCCACTGCTTCTTCAAATGTTGAGGGCTGATCCATTTCAGCCATCATCAGTTCTTCGGGTTCGAGTGTTATTTCATGAGTTCTAGCATAAATATCGTTTAAGGAACGGAACCCTTTCGGTCCAGTAGCATTTCTGGAGTTACTTGAATTTGTGGAGGACGAGGAAAAGGGGTCAAGGGCTGCAATATTTTGGTCTGAATCAGTTTGCACATCTTCAGGATAAGGCTGTCCCGAGAACATAGTTTCAAATTCGGGATTTTTTTGGTTGATCATGTGTAGTTTCGGGGCTGTTTTGTGGAGTTTCTAATGGTGTTACATGTTGTGGACTTATTATAGTAAAAGTGTTGGCTGTTGTAACTTGTTCCTTCTCAAATTTAGTCCAACTCCAACTTTCTTTTCATAAAAAATAACGTCACGACTGTAGGACCTTAGATCTAGTAAACTTTATCACACAATATTGATCAACGATGGTGGTACAAGTGTATATAAGGGTATGGTGCGTTAAGACTAGAGAGAGAAAGTAGTGAGATGAAGAGAACTTTTATTAAAGCAAAAAACACATACTTACACACTCAAGCACACACCTCAAATGAGACTTTGGTGTGCTTTTATACTTGGAAAGAGACGCCCTAAAAGGCTTGGTTATGGGCTTGGATTGGACTTTACATAAGAGACTAACTTATATATAAATACTAACCTATTATATTAATGCAATCCACAAGCCCTTTGACTATTCTACTATATTTTCTATAACACGTTTACAAAGTTCCTATGACTAGAATGACCGCCACTTTTCTTTAATGCTAACAATCTCCCCTAAGGGGTGGTCATTCAAATGATGCTCCACGTGATTAGGTCTTTAGTGTTTTTGTTCTTGAACTTTGTGTGTCGTTATAGAATAGTCTTGATTCTTTATTCCTTCATGCTTTGTGATATTTGAAGTAAAGTCTTTTGATATTTCTTGCCTTTGATCAACATCTTCACAGGTTTGCCGTGTTGTCTTTTTCATCATACTCATACTTCTTGATAAGACTTTGAACTTCATACTTATGTCTTCCTCACTTGATACATGAACTTGTTCTTGACATTCTTGATTAGCTCTTTGACTTTGACATAAATCTTTGTCTTTAACTTGATCTCTTTGTCTAGAACGTTCTTCACTTGAGCTTGTTGAGGATGAACTTCATAAGTATGAGTATGTGGAGGTAAAGATGTTTGATATATGAAATGATGGTGTACGGTCTTTCTCCAAGAAGACTTTCATCAGTACCTGCATAGATATTGTTAGTTGAAATCACCAATCGATCACGGTGAACTTTTCTTAGAGACTAGATCACTACGATTGTTTTACTGATGAATGTCTTGATTCCATTCACCTTGTTCGGGCACATCAGCCGTCCGAATCCCGTTGAGGGACAATTATCAATACTTTGAATAAATCCAAGTAGAGACCCACGTCTTAAGGACTCAATTCGTGAAAGGAATCTCCTTGGCGGGATTTCCAGCACTTACAGGCTCAGACTTTGAGAGAATTAACAACATAGTGTGAGAACCCTCTCTAATCCTTGCAAAGGTTGTTCCTGAATTGGATACCCTCAAGAAGGCTTACAACAGATATACCAAAGTATACCCACAATTCAGGTGAGCCGCTGAAGTATACCAGAGTATCACTCCACGACTGCAGACCATTTGAAACAACTAACCATCACGATAGATAAGGCAATATCCGTAGATCTTATAAAGACTCTTATACACCTTGTGTCCTTTTTGGCGAACACAAGTGTATTATATTGGAAGTGTATCCTAAGAGATCTTTTAATGAATCTCATGGCTCTAGACTAGATTATGTGCATTTTGGTTTTAGTCGTCGGAGGCATGAAGCAAAGTGCCACCTTTTCAATATCAACACATCTCGGAGTGAGAGGTCGATAGATTATGCAAGGTTCTCCATGTGAAATGAAACAAATATCTTTTAAGAGATACCTGAGTGGCTAGGAGGGGTTGTGTAGCGCGTCACTGGGTCCATGACGTCTTGTCTTCAATACCAGTATCATCTTTGTGATAACCGATAGAAGATGTATTGACCTGGTTTCTACCCTAAGTTTTCATGGAGGGCTATTTCTTTTCACCCTTTCATAAACTTTTCTTTTTAATTCTTCAACCCCTTCTTTCTCCTTCCTCATTTACTCCTTTTTTCAATCATACCTAAGGACTTCTAATTCTAATCTATTGGAATTATCCTTGGGTAGATCCCTTCGGCTCTGGCGGATCATAGGACATAAACCTAACCATAATCACCTTATTACTCCATGATTATCCTAGGTTCATTGATCACATGCCATAAAACCTTTTGTGAAAATCTCTCAAAGTGTTTATGATTATTAAACACATTTTGTTAACACTTTGAGAGTTTTGCATCTTCTGAAATACTCCCCTTCACATGTGCTTATGTGTTTTTAAGATAATTTTGCACATGTTGGGTAGAGTTTGCACTTTTGAATTGATCAATTTTCAGTGAACATGACCGATTCGAGACACGCTTACATCACTAGTTAGACTAGCTTGAAATTATTACCCGTCCTGGTCAAGTTCAAAGAAAGTCTCTCGAGACGGTACATTCTACTTAGACAAGTCCTATTCGAGACACACTTACATCACTGGTTAGACCAGCTTGAAGTTATTACCCGTCCAGGACAAGTCTTTTCGACTACTGATAATTAAGCTTCGTCAATTCGTTGGTTATATCTGAGTCGAGCTCATTTTGAGATTCAACCACAATCTTTAAAAATTTTGATCACATTTTAATCACGTCTTCTCCCCCTCAAAAATAGCATATTCTTGATATTTTTGATATCGTCTGATTAATAGAAAAGCTTTTGGAGAGATAGACGAATTTGATTTGCATGAAATTGGAACATTTTGATTTTTATTTTTTATACTCCCCCTTAATGAAAGCGTATTTCGAACAGAAATTTTAAAATCAATTAAGGGTTTGGAGGGAGTTATCTTGAGCACAGAATAATTTGAAAGATTTTGAAAAATCTTGATCATGTGCTCAGGGATTCTTTTGAACAATGAGTTATGTACTCAGATGTACACAAGTCTTTTTGTAAAAACGAGTTTTTGTGTGAAATCTTTTCGTTTGTTTAGACTCGAACTTTTTGAAAATGATTTCATCTTTGAAAATACGAGTCCTGATCTGAAATAATTAGAAGTCATCATTTATGTCCGGGTTTCGTACTGAAGTATATGAAAGCCATATTTTGAGAAGATTTGAGAAACGACATGTTTTAGAAAACCTTTTAGAGAACTCTCGCTCAAGCATCTATACATATCCGTATCATTGTTAAATGACATTTCTAGAAACGTACAGAATATCGGTTATACGAGAGACATGTCGTGAGAAGAATATTTTTAGTTTTTTGATTTTATATTGTTTTTGTATTTTTGAAATTTTTTAATGTTTTTGAATTTTTTAAATTTATATTTTTGTATTTTGTTCTTGTTGGTTTTTCAAATTTTGTATTTGGTTTTTCAAAAGTATTTACAGCGAAGCTATTTTGAAAATATTTTCAAGAAGATTCGAGAAGATGTTCTAGCTCCTCAGGAGTTAGGCTTCGCATGCCAATTCGTCGAACTAAATCGTCAAACCTTTCTTTTGGAAGGGCTTTAGTAAATAGATCGGCGAGTTGGTATTCTGTCTTCACGAAAAATAATTCAACAGTACCCTCTTCTACGTGCTTTTTGATGAAGTGATAGCGGACTCTAATATGGCTTGGTCTTCGAGTGTTGTACTAGATTGCACGAGATAGCTATGGCACTTTTCGAATCACAATACAAAGGTATTCTGTCGAAAGTAAATACATAATTTGTGAGTTGGTGCTGGTTAAAAAGGTTATAACTGCTTGTGTATTTTACTACAGCTAGTGTTGCTGACGATATTCAAGAAAATACACTAAGTGGTTACTACTGCTAGACTACAAGTTACAACTACTAGTTCAGAGTTACAACTGCTTTCAGAGTTACAACTGCTGCTGAACTTGAAGGAAAATACTCTAAGTAGTTAGTGCTGCTAGAAGAAAAGTTAGTACTAATAGTACAAACTTACTACTGCTGGGGAGTTAAAGCTGCTAGATTTAGTAATACAACTGCTAATATGTTTAGTTAGTACTACTTATGAGATAAACATGTATAGTCAGTTAGATAAACATAGAAAAGATTCTTTTAAGAGTTATCTTGTATAGAAAGTAATTGTAAGCCGACTAGGACTCCTTAGTCTATAAAAGGAGGTCCTAGGGCATACATATAGACACACGATTTTACGATTCTTTAGAAAACTTCAAGGTTGTAAACCCTAATACTTTTGAGTATTTGTATTATTAATTATATTGAAGTGTTTTGTTTGATATTCTGTGCTAAGTTCTTTTTAAGATTAAAGTTTAGATTTTGCATAAACTATAATATACTCAAATACAGTTTCTACATAAGTTGTATTGGGTTTATTCAATATTACTTAACCTTTACAAGCTAAGGGATTCGATCAAGTGTTCAACTGGGATCAACAAGTGGTATCAGAGCTTATGATCTAGAAACTGTGAATCAAGAAGAACTAGCTTGAAGGTTTTCTTAAACCAATAAAAGAATAGAGTTTGTAAGTGTCCGGTCATGTCTTTAAAAAGAGTCGTAAAGTCATGCGATTTTGGAAGGAGTGTTTGGGACAAACCATTATTTTGTAGTAAAAGTATTATCGTAAATGTCTTTCTGAGTCCTAAACGGGAAAATGATGCTTAATATATATTTTATATGTTCGGTATCTAGTTTATTAAATTTCACATTTTCCCGTCGAGTCGCCGCACTAAAATTGTAAAGTGAATCAGAAAACAGAACATGGTACCACTAAATATTGGACGGTACCGTTATATTTAACGGTACCGTCGGGTATTTAAAGGTACCGTGCCTCTGTTTGTCTGTTTTCAGTATTGGGTCATTTTCAGAAATTCATATAAAATCAACCATAAGTCCGTAGGAGTCGTGTCACCCATCATTTTAAACGAAGTTGAGTCTACTTTCATTTGAAAAATATTTTTATGAATTAGTTCTAAATGAAAGTATGTTAAAGTACTTGATTTTCAACTAAAGGTCTTTTTGGTCATGCAGTTTGCGTAAATTTTTGGTCAAACTGAAAAAGGGCGATTCAACTTTTAAACCTTGACGTGTTTTTCAAAGTGACTTAGCAAAAATCTTTGAAATGAGGAGGAAACCAATTCATTTTCAAATAAAATCAAGCTTAGTATACATTGTTATACTTAATACACAAAATGACGATAAGTATTTTTGTGTGTTAAGCTAAATTGCTATTTGTTTATTATAGTTTTCCGGTTTATGCGTTTATAAGGCTCATGCTAAATCACTTGCACTATATTAAGTAATTAGTTTGCATTGCATATAGGCATAGACCATTTTTCTTGCATATGTTGCAAGTTTTTAAAATGGTTTAGTAACTTTCTTAGGAATAGAAACTAAGTTGGTAGATCATGTATGTCGAAAATTATTGTCTTACACAATTATTTTTCCAAAGGTTTAAGTGTAAAAAGTATATCACCCCAAAATACTTAACACTTTCATAAAATCCGTAACATGATCACTAAAACATTACATCATTTTGTCTTGCTTGACCATGGGTTGTCTAAACAAGATAAAAGATCATATTAATACATTAGTATTTAAGTAAAAGAAAATGTATTAAACTTGCATTGATCTAACACACATACAAAATGTTTTAAACATTTAGTATTTTACGTATGTTGTATAAAAATAGTTAAGATAATTATTTTTATACTAATGAGGTGTCGAAAAACTAAGAATATTATACTTAATAATATAAATAGTTTTTCTCAAATAAAAATAAATGACAATATCGAAGTAGTAACTTAATATGTCATTAACCTCACACATACAACTAGTATTAGAATAAATGGAACACATTCCTTAAATTTTTATTTTCTTTTTAAAAGGAGTGATCGTGAGGGTCAAGAAAGATTTCGAGTACATGTTATCATTATCGAATCTAATTGACAAGTTTTCGAGTGTGGACATGAAATTGGAGTCATTATTTGTCTAGCTTCAAGATAACATCAAAATATGATGAAATATATTATCTTGAATCTACATACTCAATCACACTCGATTGTTATGAAAATAATGACGTCCTCTCAAGACGAAAATAATATGCATCGGATCATAACTCACACTTGTGTTGAAGATGCCATATTGAGTCTTCTTGTCCAATGGTTGTGTTCCAAACATTAAACTAATATGTTTAAAAGATGCATAAAATACACAACTAAGTAGGATTGACAACTTGGATGTTTCATCCGAAATATACAAGTAATTTACATTGCAATGCAATTAGTAAATGTGACATTTTTGAAAAACCAAACACGAGCAAACAAACAACGTATGTAAACTTTGCTCATGAACGACTCAACCCTCAAAATCACATGTCTTGTAAAAGTGTCACACATAATATGTTATTAACTATTATGTACGTCATCAATCTTCGAGAATATCACATGTATTTCTCTCATCAAAAGATTGACAAAAGATAACTTATATCTTATGCATCTTTTTTTCATTATAACATGAATGGTTAGGTTACAAGAGAATACATTGCATCATGTTAACAAATATAGGATATTAGAGTTGAATAATAACCTAATACAACATGTGTCATTACATAAACAAGTAAAATTGGTCATATCCTAAAATACTTGTTTCACTAAGCATTCGTAAGAGTGATAAGTTTCCTCTTAGAAAAACATATTTGTTGAAATATACAATATGTCTCATTTCAAATATAATACTCACAAGATCTACTAAGGTAAATAACGTTTACTAGATTATTTCCTCAAGATATGCAAAGGAGCATTCTTGAAACACACACAATGTAGTAGATTCTACATTGTATCACATTAGAGTGTCTCTTGGTTCTAGAAAATCAAATCATGTTAAAATAACATGTAACAACTCAACAAACAAAGATGTTGTCCAAGAGATCATAAAATGCACCATCTCAATCAAATAACCTCTAAATCTCAAACACGAAATTAAAACATTTCGCTTGCCTTTGTTAGGAGTTGTGTGAGACATGTCATTTTCTTAACCGACTTTCAAAGTATGGTTAGTTGAGTCATATTAGGCAATGTATTAGCGAAACAAGCTAATATCATCTTTGCTATACTTCGATAGGCAAATATAGGAATTTGAATTTTTCTAACATGAGAATGACTATTGGAGAACCTATCGCACTAGAAATTCAATTTGACCTAACGGTTGAATTGCTTCCAAGAGAGAAGTTGGGTTCGTGTATAACCCGTAAAAATGGTTGTGTTTAGCCTGAATTGAGCACCACTAGTGATAGTCTCATACTCATTCTCTAACTTGAAAAATTTTCATTCCTACATTTGACTAGAGATAGTTTACATCGGTGAACTTTATCTCCCGTTAGGATTTCATTTTGAACAAGTAGTGATTAGGATCTTCCATAGCAAACCTAGATTGCTTGTATCCCACATATGTGTTTCAAAATGATAACATGTTCTCATAAGATATGATTAAATATCTTCATGATCTTAAATGCTAAATGATTATCATGTTTTGCATGATGTTTGCATTTATTCCTTATGTGCATTTTACATGATTTGTTTGTAAATTTTGCACCCACACTATGTCCTTTTAACACATTAGGAATTAGGTATGCCTATCACTGTGAACCCTTAGAAGTCATATAGTCATACACTAGTGTCAAAACCTATAAGTTAAAGTAGTCGCAAAGTTGTCGTAATTCCCTAGTCATCACTTTGCCTTCTTCCAAGTAATACACCCTTTTGTCTTGGGAAGGTTAGATACAAACCTAGTAGAACTCGGAGTAGGATTGACAACTTAAATATTTCATCCGAAATATTCAAGTAAGTTTAACTTGTGATCGCAATTGTTAAATGTCATATCCGAAACATCATATTCAAGCCTTTTAACAACATATGTTAAAACGCTCATCCAAAAGCTAAAAGCTAACATCTACCCTCAGGTGACGAAGGACTCACGAATTACTATATAAGTGATTAGTAGTTCCTTTCATCCCCGTGTGATTATACACTTCTTAAGATTCCAAACCCTGCTATGAATCAGCACCATAGGCCCTGCGTTACGTCTTTCAAAACCCAGTGACACACTCGCGTGCGAAGCACATCAAAATCCGTAAATCAACCAAACCTCTCAAACGAGAATCCTCTAACCATCTTCGTCTAGGTCTAGGAACGATGGAACATATTCCGTAAATCTTATGACTATTTAAATATTTCACTGGAAATATTAAAGTCATCCCTCGTTCCCCTCTTATGACTACTTGAATATTTCACTGGAAATATTGTAGTCATCTCGTGCGTCTCGTCTCATGACTCTTTAAATATTTCACTGGAAATATTGAGTCATTCTTTAAATTCCTCTCATGACTACTTAAACATTTCACTAGAAATATTAAGTCATTCTTTACATCTCATCTCATGACTTCTAAATATTTCACTGGAAATATTAAGTCAACCCTCACGTTCCTCGTATGATCACTTGAATATTTCACTAGAAATATTGAGATCATCTCTTCTATTTCGTCTCATGACTTTTAGATATTTCACTGGAAATATCAAGTCATTCCCTCTATCTCGTCCCACGACTTTTAGATATTTCACTGGAAATATCAAGTCATTCCTTGTGTCTCATCTCATGACTTATAAATATTTCACTGGAAATATTAAGTCATCTCTCACGTTCCTCGTATGATCACTTGAATATTTCACTGGAAATATTGAGATCATCTCTTCTATTTCGTATCATGACTTTTAGATATTTCACTGGAAATGTCAAGTCATATCTTGTGTCTCGTCTCATGACTTTTTAAATATTTCACTGGAAATATTAAGTCATCCTTCACATCGCTCTAATGACTACCTATGTATTTCCTCGAAAATATGAAAGTCATCTCCTCTCGTCTAGTACCGTTCATCTCGTAAAAAAGAATTTATTATATATAAATTCTCTCCTCGTATCGAGAAGCCTCACTAAATCAGCGAGATTTATTTATAAAACCCTCTTAAATTTAAATGACAACTTAAATATTTCATCCGAAAGATTTAAAGTATATTTAATTTGCGAAATGCAATTAAATGTCATCTCTCGTTCTCGATCAACGTTCATCGAATCCCGTTGGATTCATTCATAAAAGAATTTATTTGGTATAAATTCCTTTGATCTAAAGTCCAGAAAAATCACAACATATGTGAAATTTCTTTGTCAAAAGTCTAATTCTGGGTCAAAACTGACCTCAGCAGGTCACGGTACCCTTAAATAGGGGACGGTACCGTCGGACCGTTGTCTGCTGAGACAGTTTATCTTGTTTTCAACTCTCACTGATTCAAAAGCACTATCGAAACCCACTCGATGTAGTCTTGAACCAGAACCATCTCCTATCAGAATAGATTCTATCTATCTTCTTATTCTTTAGCCTTTTCCCTTTCACTTCCGCATAGTACTAAACACTACCAATGCTTTCGCATCCTACTCATCTTCCACACACTTCAAACGAAGAACCGCTAGGATACATTGAGATAACCCTTCTTCATCAACATAGATAACCCTAGAACCTTATCACTGACCTCACAACCTTGAAGAATTTATCTTCTTAACCCTTAGGATATCTCCAAGTGATCACATGCCTCATCATATGAATGTTTTATGAATATTCACTATGATTGAGAAGAGCTACACGACTTCAAAGGTGAATTTTATTGTATGCTATCCACCACTTGTCATGACGTTACTAAGCTCATCGCTTCCGTCAACGTCTGTTTTCCTCTTTATTTTTTTTTTTCACATCTTGTCCGGATGGTCATAGATTAAGGGGGAGCGAAAACACACTCATATAGTCTTTCAACAAACACTCTCAAGAACACACAAATGTGGTTCTTATTCCCTAGAAAACTTCCCTTTAGCTGCCCAGAACTAGGCTGCACAGGAAAATTCGTGACTTCCAGGTCACGGTACCGTTAAATTTAACAGTACCGTGTGGTATTTAGTGGTACCGTGCCTATGTTTGACGAATTTTCACTGTTTCCTCTAGATCCCTGCATCCCTAACCTCAAACCTGCAAAATTCCTCACCATTGCAAGCTTATCTTGCATCTCATCTTCAAACCTCACATTAATATCATTCATCATCACACTCAACCCTTATAACTAAACTTCACTCTTGACAGTGATATTTAGTTTCAAAACCTTCAACCCTTATATCAATCCCACTCAAACCTTTTAGCTACACTTCACTCTTGACAGTGATAGTTAGTCTAAGAACCTTCAACCCATCGATCATTACACTCAAACCTTACAACTATTCCTCACTTTGGATAAGTGATACTTAGTTCAACAACTTTCAATCCTCACAAACATACGAAACCCTTCATGCAACTAATTATCTCTAACACACAACTAGGATCATCCAAACTAGAAATCTAGAACTTCATTACCTCAACCCCGTTGGATATATCCACCAACAATCCTATTAGGATCACATGTACCTTTCATTTTTCTCTTTTGAAATATATCATACATCACATTGTCAGTGCAAACGATATATTAATCTAAACCATCTTTCCCCACCTTTCCTCAAAGGTCAAAACCAACACTTTCCCATCTTATGGAATCATTTTCATTCGCATCTAGGTGCATATCGTTCTCATTTTCATTTTTTGGGGTATATCTTCTATCGAGTCTACTTTATGGCATGACTTTTCATAATAGTAATCATTTAGAGTATGTCTTATCAACAAACCATCCTTAACACCAATCATCTTAGGTAGATGATTATGTCGTTCAAAAGGTTTGTTAGAACTTGCCTTTCCAAATGACAACTTGGAAGAAGTCAATTTGTGTGTCAGTCAACGAACGAATCTCGTTCTTGTTAGTGTGATTGATTGAACAATTACACCTTATGTTGTTGGTCGGGTTGTGACACTCAAGTGTCTTTGAATTGCAATATGCATTCATCTTTTTGTGTCACTCAACTTTCTTGGGCTTTCTTTTTTGGTCTTTATCCTTTTGGCACACTTTTAGGTTGTGTCACTCAGATAGTTTAACCCTTGCATGTCTTGCCATGTGTATTCTATCCCTATAATGTTGCTCCTATACTGTTATATATTATGTTGCACGAAGCTAACCCTTGATGTAGGAAAAGCCTTTGTAAGAATTTGATCCATGGATCTGCTAGATACTAAGGTGAATAAATAAGGGGATTCAATTACCATAGGGGAGCATTGAGCTAGGGGGAGCTCGGGGGTATTTGAATACATAGCATGGAGTCGTCTTCACAAGTGATGATAGAATACTTCACTGGGATGATGCAAGCTCGCCTTTCTGGGGAAAAAGGAAAGTAGTGCAATAAGGGGGAGTAGGGAGTGAATTTAAGGGAGAGCTCGAGGCAACTACCTTTTTGCTTCGATAAAAGGGGGAGAAGGGAGTGTAAACATGTAACTTCTACATTTAACTATGTGTTACGGTTTACATATTTGTCATTATCAAAAAGGGGGAGATAAAAAGGGAGTGTAAACAGGTAACTTCTACATTTTACTATGTGTTACGGTTTACATATTTGTCATCATCAAAAAGGGGGAGATTGTTAGTGCATATATTACGATATTTAAACTAAACGGTTTCTTCGGTTTTAATAATGACAAACATGTAACTTGTAATGCATAACGTAAAATGTGCAAGTTACTTGTAAACACAAATCATCAATGCATACTTACATCAACACCTCTCGACGTCTCAAGTATGCTTCAACAAAGTCGTAGATTTCCATCCCGATGTAAATCACTCAAGGTATGGACAAACAAATCTACTACTTGACAAATGATCAAAGGATTATATTTTTCTCTAAACTTCACATTTTCAATGTGACAAAACATTTCTTTCAAAAATATATTTTACAAATTATTTTTGAATTAAAAAGATATGTTTTATTTTGAATAATAAGTTTAAAAAATCCCAACAATCATTTCCCCCCCCCCCCCCAAACAGCTCCAAACATTCCCAAATAAACCTTTCACACTAAAAACAAACGGAGGAGCGTCCACGGTACCACTAAAGTACCGACGGTACCACTAAATTTAGTGGTACCGTGTGCCAATTAGTGGTACCGTGTCCTTATAACGGCTAGTTTTTCTTTGCCTATAAATAGTGGACCATTTTACACTTCCAACTTGATTTTTCCAGTCAGTTTTCTCTGGTCTAATCCCTCCTCACTTAGATCACTTTCTTTGATCATTTAGAGAGTCTTAGTTTGTTTAAGAGTGATCCTTTCATCCCACCAAGAGATCCTCTTCATTCCTCTTCTAGTGCAAGAGAAGAACACAAGGTATCCAAGAAGATACAAAGTGTTGTAGTTGTAGGTAGAGCACTTGTAACATTTGTTACACACTTGATTGTATCATAGTATACATCAAGTCTATCTTTCTTTTGAGAGTTTGTGAGGGAAGATCATTGTGATCTTATAGAGATATTGAATATCTCTTGTAGCTTGTGAGCTAGTGTGTTGATCAAGTTGATCAAAGGTAGATAGGGTAGATTGAGTCAAGTGGGAGTAGATCATTGTGATCTTGTTGAGATCTTGGAGATCTCTTGTAGCTTGTGGGCTTGTGTATTGATCAAGTGGATCAAGGGTAGATCGGGTAGATCGTGGTAGATTGGTGCTAGCTAAGATTAGCACTCGACATCTAGCTTAGTGTCGGAAATAGGATAAGCGACGTGTACGGTTTTCTCCGCCTGAAGGGAGCTTGTTGATTAGTGAAGTAACTCTCGAGTTGGGTACTCGGGGAGTGGAGTAGGGCGAAGAGGAGCTTCGTGACCGAACCACTATAAATCATCGTGTCCGGTTTGCGCCTTCTTACTTATCTCTTTACTTTCATTTTATTCTTTATCGCTTTATATTTATATTTGCATTGCGCTTATGTTTGTGTGGCTAGTTGCTTATGTTATGTTGATTATGTTTGTGTCATGGTTTGATTGTGCTTGTGTTGTAGTTTACTTTATACCATCTCTAGATGTTATATGATCATTGTTGACACTTTTCATATTACGTCACACTTGATCAGGAGTTTGATACAAAAAGTTTTTAAGTTTTTAAATGGAAACGTATTCACCACCCTCTACGGTTTCTACACATACATATATAAAAACAAAACAAACACACAAGAAGAGTCAAGAAAGTAGTTCCCAGGCTTTCCTTGCCACTCAAGGTGGTATGTCAAGGGCGCACACAAGATAAAAACCAACAACCAGTCAAACAAGATAAAAACACTGGAACAGGTAGCAGAAACACAATAACAACACCACAACTTCCAATATATCCGAATCCTATCCTCCAACAGTCTAAGCAAGCAAGAAAATAAAACAAGAACAAAATAAGAAGGTGTGAGAGGTGTTACAGTGCACGCAAAAGATCCAAGATGCAGCGGAATAGAACCCAGATTATGTTCTTGATTCACTTAGTCAAGAACATAACCCAATAAAACTTCCAATCCCAGAATCAATCACCACCAAACCCTAATCTTTCAAGATTAAGGAAAGAACCACCAATACAACTCCAAGAACCCTTAAACAGCCACCAATCATAACCAGAGATCAAACCCCCAAAAATTAGCCAAACCCTAATTTTTTTCAAAAATTAGGCATTTTAAAAAAACCTTTTAGATCTGATCAATTAGACTCAAAAGAAGTCAATTAACCAAGGTTAATTGATCATAATCAACTTAATTTTGAAAAATCCCTAAATTTTTTGAAACCCTAATTTTTCAGAAAAATGATTTAGAGCAAGATGGAGAAGCCTTGCTCTGATACCATGTAGGAAAACAAAGTTTAAACGAGTAAAACAACCTCTTGAATTTCAATTCAAGAGAAACCTTTATTCATCAACCAAAACCAACAAGATCACAAGATCAATCAGAAACTGATCTCAATCAGTTTCACACCACAATCACAAGATGATCACAAGAATACTCACAATCCTTCCCACTGCTACTCAGGTGAAAGGCTATTGACTAATTATCAATAGTGCTATTACAATAATCAAATCCTCACAATCACTCTAAAGTAACAAACTATATGAACACCAGTTTTGGTTGATCAATGAATCAATGAGAAAAAAACTGTGTGCAGTTATACGATCCAGAATAATGAAACCCTAGCTGGGATAAGGGGCTTATATAGCCTTGACTTCAACTTTTAGCAGCTTGTCAACTATAGACCTTTATCTTTAATCAACCTGCTACTATTAGCTGAAACTTAACCTCCACTCTATAACTGAAAAAGATAAAATGACAATATTAGTCCCTGTATTTAATGTGTTCCATTTTTGAGTTAATTTTAACAACAAAACCATCATTACTTTCCATCTCGACTTTGATAACTTGGAAAATATAATTAAGCAAAATGATAGTATTAAAGATTTTTAAGACTATATATCATCATTTCAAGTAACTACTTCCAATGTTGCTTAGAGCACTCGGTGTGGTCACGCAAAACGTGAGTGAAAGCTTAACACAGCCAGCGTTAAGGCCAAGTTACCATACCGGGGGAGCGATTTAAGCTTCTGCGTTAAACCCCACGTTAAGCTGCTAACACAGCGTGAAGCATGTATTAAAAAAAAAAAAAAAAAAAAAAAAAAAAAAAAAAAAAAAAAAATTAGCCCCGTCCAACGTCTTTATGACCGTTGGATTTGAAAAAAAAATTACAATTTGCACCTTCCAACGTTTATAAACAGCTACATTCAATTAAATAATAATAATAATAATAATAATAATAATAATAATAATAATAATAATAATAATAATAATATGTGTGTTGGTGTGGGCGATTTTGGCGATGGGGTCTGTCTAGGACCGTCTTCCTCAACAGCAACATCAACAATATGATTTAACTTCTTTGTTACATCATATTCTCAACATCTCTGTTGGGGTTCCTTTCTTTCTTCTCATTGGGTTTGGATCTTTAGAGCTTCGTTCTTGAATCTCTCATCGTCCTCCCTCCGGTATATGTTGGTTTGTTCGATTTCTTGGTTTCGGGTTCGGCAGGTCTATTCCGATCAGTTTGCTCGGAAATTGTCTTTTGCCTCTTGGTTTATAACTCGCCTGCGAGTTATTGGTGGATCCCGCCTGGATTGAAAAAAAAAAAAAAAAAAAAAAAAAAAAAAGAAAAAATATATATATTTATCCGGTGGGTTATACAGTGCTAGCGATTTGTGGGGTTGACTTTGGGTTTAAAACAAGCAGCGGTTTGTCTAGGGGCCACACGTTGGGTTGCTTTTTCTGGATTTTCAGGCGTTTGCGTGTTTTGTTGGTATTGCTTGTGGGACCCACTTTAGCTTGCTACTAGCATTTCTGCATTTTGTCTAAGCGGATTTATATAATTGTTTAAAGATTGGTTGTGTCTTTAACTTTGCTTTTGGCTTGTGGGTCCTGCTAGTAAAAAAAACTTGCCTTTTATTTAAAGGTTTGTGGTGTGATTTATTCATTGGCTTGTGGGTTGTTTTAAGGACTGGTTTGCGTTTTGGCTTGCGTTTTGACCATTTGTGCACTACTATGGCAATCATTCGGTTTCACTGTCCTTTTGTCGGCTTGAGCGGTTGTCAAGATGGTAGTGGAAATGGGCTCACCAAAACCTCGTTAATCACTCACCTTCGCGATCGTCATTTCAGTGGGGATGCGCTAGCCACCACCAAACTTTCCTTGGCCCTAATCTTGCCGTTTTTGAAGCTGCTGAGGTCACGTTGAGACGCATGGGGCTTTGGTTATGTGGGAATTGTTTTAAGACGCATACTGTTCGTTCGAAATGTCGGCATGGGCCTGATTTTGTGTCACCCCCTGATGGTGGTGATGGTGTCGTTAAGTTTGTGATATTTGACCTTGCCAAACCACAAGTCCCTTCTTCGATTCAAATTGCTTGTGGTGAGGATTCGGTTTCGGCGGAGCCCGATGGTTTCGATCTCAATTTACTTGACACCTTGCTCTCTAAAGGGTTGCACACAGTCAAGTCCATCCCCCAAAAGTGTCGGTTGGGATTCTCTCGTGTATTGAAAGGGGCCCTCAATAAGGTGATCTGCACACCTGAGGATATTTCTTGTTGGGTTAGCCTGTTAGCCCTGCCTCTCTGTCTCCTTAAAACCTTTTGCCCAAGGAGTAACATGGAGTGCAGGTCCGCTACTAAACGTCAACGCCAAGAAAAATATATCGTTAATGCCATTCGCTCTTGGGGTACGTCTGGGGGTAGCTTGCAGCTTGTTAGAGAGGTTTTAGCTGAACCCTCCCCTGCATGGTCTAATATTGATGAGGGTACCTCGGATTTGGGTGAGCGTAATGTTAAGCAATGTAAGAGGAAGATTTATGATGGTCATTACTCTGCGGCTGTCAGAGTTCTTTCTTCTTCAGGGGTTGCTCCTTATAATGATACCACTCTCGAGGACTTAAAAGCTAAACATCCCTTCAAGTCTGCTCCTGCTCGACCGGACATACCGATTGATCAACGTGACCTCACTGCATCTCCTGCTGTGGTTCTTGAGATGATTAAGAGTTTTCCCCGTGGTACCTCTTGCGGTCGGGATGGTTTGCGTGCCCAACACCTTTTGGACTGTTTGAGTGGTGCTGCTGCGGCTGTTTCGGATGAGTTAATTGCCTCTATCACCCAAGTAGTGAATCTGTTTCTCGGTGGTCAATGCCCCAGGGCGTTGGGTGAATACATTGCTAGTGCTCCCCTCACACCATTGATCAAGCCAGGAGGTGGTATCCGTCCCATTGCTGTGGGGACCATTTGGAGGCGCTTAGTATCCAAGATTGGTGCTTCCTTGATTGGTCACTCTTTAGACGGTTATTTGAACGATCTACAGTTCGACGTTGGGGTGTCTGGAGGAGGGGAGGCCATTCTTCACGCTGTGAATCGGTTCCTTGAGGACAGTGGGAATAAAGTGGGTCTTTCGATGTTGCTGGTGGATTTCCAAAACGCCTTTAATTTGGTGGATCGGAAGGTTATGTTACAGGAGGTTCGCCTTCGTTGCCCTGCTATCTCACGTTGGGTGGAATTCTGCTACTCCAGCCCAGCTAGACTCTATTATGGGGAACACAGCCTATGGTCACACCAAGGGGTGCAACAAGGCGACCCACTTGGACCTCTTCTGTTTGCCCTTGTATTACACCCCCTGGTACGCAAGATTTGAGACTCCTTTGATCTTGCCTTCCAAGCGTGGTATCTGGACGATGGCACTATTATTGGTGATACCCTGGTCGTGGGGAAGGTCTTAGACCTCATTATGTCAGATGGACCTAGTTGTGGCTTGCACCTTAACGTGGATAAAACTGAAGTTTTTTGGCCAACTGAAGACCCTAGAAGCAGGCTTGAGGGTGTTTTCCCGCCCAATATTGCTCGCCCTTTATACGGTGTTAAATTATTGGGTGGGCCAGCTAGCGTGGACTTTGAGTTTAGCAGCGGGCTTGCTATGAAAAGGGTTGCTAAAACCATCGAGCTTATGGATGCCGTTGCTAAGCTTAATGATCCTCAATGTGAGTTGCTCCTTCTCCGTACTTGTGCCGGTATTTCAAAGTTATACTTCTCTATGCGCACATGTTCTCCCCGGGTCTTTGAGGGCGCCCAAGCTTCATTTGACGCGGCTCTTCGTTCCTCTATGGAACGTATTGTCACTGCTTCTGGACCTGGGTTTGGGGATTGGCAATGGAGATTGGCCACGCTTCCATTTGAGTTTGGGGGGCTTGGCGTATATTCTGTAGGGGATGTCTTGAATTATGCCTTTCTTGCGTCTAGACTCCAATCTGCTAGCTTACAGGCTAAGCTTCTCCAACAGTCTGGCATAGTAAATCATGAATCTTCCTTTGGTGACGCTCTGTGTAATTTTAACGCGAAAATGGAGTTCGACCTCTTAAGTAACCCGAATGAGATCGCTGCCCCCAAACTTATGAAGAAATTGGCAGACATATATTTCACACGTGTTACTAAAACGGCTGAATCCACTTTTGCCTTATCCGCTCGACAGATGGCGCTTTGGAGATCGCAACGAGAAGACTACACCTCCGATTGGCTTAGGGTGGCCCCGATTTCTGGGTTGGGGCAGACTATGAACGCTAGAACATACCGGTGTGTTTTATGCTACCGCCTGGGTGTCCCCCTGTTCTCGGTCCAGATGCCGTGCTCTGCTTGTTCCAGGTTATTTGCGGGAGACATATACGGGGATCATGCTGTGTCGTGTGCTGGTATTATTGGTATTAAGCATCGGCACAACATGGTACGCGACACTCTTGCTGACATTTGCTCTCGGTCTGGGATCTCGGCTCGCAAAGAGGTTGACATTGGCCTTTGTGGAGAAAGAGACAAAAGCTTACGCCCAGCCGATGTATTGCTCTATTCTTGGGACGGTGGACAGGACGTGTGTGTCGATTTGACAGGGTCGTCTCCTTTGACGCAATCGAGTATGGTCGATTTTGTGCCAGGACGGGTGGTGATTGAAGCAGCACAGCGCAAACGCGTCAAATATGAGAGCAAGTGTGCTAATATTGGATATGGGTTTCTTCCCTTCTCGTTCTCCTCCTTTGGGGAACTCGGGAAGGATGCAGTGGCCCTACTGAAACGGATCCAAAAGTTCTCAGTAACTCAAGACATCGGCTCGCGAGCTGCTGTTCATATTTTTAGTAGGGTTAGCTTTACAATAGCTAGAGGAGTGGGAGCCCAGTTAGTATCTCGGCTCCCCTCTAATTTCTTGTAAATCCTATGTTTTCTAATGAAGTGATGTTTTTAATAATAATAATAATAATAATAATAATAATAATAATAATAATAATAATAATAAAAAAAAAAAAAAAAAAAAAAAAAAAAAAAAAAAAAAAAACTCAAAACCTTTTTCCCACCCCTATAAATAAGCAATTAACACACAACTTTTTTTCACACTTCACAACTCAATCTCATCTACAAATACTTCCATTTGCTAAAAAAAATGTCGGGATTTAACAACAACAACGATAGTTTCTTGAATCTCATGGGTGGGTTGAATAACCCAAACGCGGGTTCATCTTCAAACCCGAACGCGGGTTCATCTTCAACCAACATCACTTTTGTAACGCTACAAACTAACCTTTACCACACTACTAAATAAGCTATAAGTGACACTCAATAAGAACTAGAGAGATATAGATGAGAGAAGAGTGTATGGATCGTATGAAGTATTACTTGATATCTATTAGCTTGAATAAAAAGCAAACAAATAAAAACTTAGAGAAAACACACACTACACACTCTCACCTACACTAGACTTTGAGGCACACCTGATTATGTGGTGAGAGTGTGTATTTATACATGAGATGAGACGCCCTAAAGGCCTTGAGGTAGGCTTTCGGTTGGGCTTTTGGTACATGGATTGGACTTGAGCTATTTCTAGTATTAAATGGACTTTTATGACTTAACTTAGAGCACATTAGCTTAGTCCTCAACCATAAGCCCACCTTCTATTCTATACATTACATACGACACACTAAATTGTTAAAAACAAAATGACCATCACTTTAAATTAAATGCTAACAACTTTCCCTAACCCACTCGGCTTGTTGAGCCAAGAACTTTATCTACAACATCAACGATTTATATGTTGGGAACAAAACTAACAAAACACACTAAACACAATTTCCAAAATCTACAATTCTCACAACAATCACAACCGCCATCCCAATCATCACAAACATAAACCGGCACAAATGAAGTTTTCGAAACACCTACGTCTCCTACAAAGCCATTCAAACAAGGTGGTAAATGAAAGGCCAAAAAATCCAAAGAACCTGAACCAAACGAACTAATCGAACCAAATGAAGAAAATCCCGACGTGACCAATACACGTTGGCAACCAAGTGAGGAAAAACTACTTGTAAAGTGTTATGTGGCCGCTACCGAGGATCCACAAGTCGGGGGTGCACAAGCTCGCGATACGTTTTGGAAACGGGTAATCAACGATTTCAATAGAATCAATTTTCAAAATAACAACATGGATATGTTACAAGGCAAGTGGAAAACATTGAACCGTGATTGCATGAAGTTCATCGCGTACTACAAACGTTCAAAACGTTGCGAAAAAAGTGGGGAAAGTGAGATGGATATCATGCGACGGGCAAGAGAAACGTACCGTGACGAGCACAAAAGTGCGCCGTTTAATAACGAGGAGGCGTGGGAGGTTTTGCGTGCTCATCAAAAATGGGATGCGCTGGAACCACTTGATTTAACCGGCGATGTACCAAGCCAAACAAACGAGGTGTTATTCGGTCATGATGACCAACCATGTCCGATGGGCAAAAGCGTGCTTCGAAGAAAGCCAAATCCGAGAGCACGACAAGTACCGGGGGAGCGAGTACCGGAGGAACGGGCTCGTCAAGCCAATTCGAGGAGGCTACTACATACGAGTATCAGCAGAAATGAGAAACCGCCCAAGAGGCGTATCGGGCGGCTAAAGAAAAAGATCAAACGATTCAAATGTTGGAAGAGATGAAATTTCTGATGATTGACACTACCGGCAGGATCCAAACGTTGCGTTTTGGATCGATTTGGAAAAAGACAAAATCGTCAAAGAATATAATTTGCAACCTCGACAGTAGATGTAATTGTATTTCGTAATTTCCATGTTGTAGTTTCCTTTATGTCATACTTTTATTATTTCGTTTTTTTTTTTTTTTTTTTTTTTTTTTTTTTTTTTTAAATTCGTATTGTAATGTTTAAGATTTAATGTTATGTGGTTTATTAAATGAAGTATTAGTTTTAGTTTAGGGGTTGAATTTGAAAATAGTTAAGTTAAATTTGATGTGGCACTGAGTCAAAGTTTAACTTTGAGTGATCATACCCTATGCTCTTAGTGGTAAAGTGGTGACAAAGTCTCAGAAAATTCATGATTGTATATAGAGTAAATTACACTGTTCGTCCTGTGGTTTGGGTCAAATTTCACTCTCAGTCCCTATTTTTTTTCTTGCAACGTTGGTCCCTATATAGTTTCAATTGCACACCGGTGGTCCCTAAAACAAAATTGAGTTAACTGCCGCCGTTATCTCCATACAAAGCAAGGGTAAATCAGTCTTTTGTGGAGTTTTTTAGACTCCTTGGATCGTTTTGAGCCTTAGGGTTCAACAATAACAATTAACAATATATGCAGCGGAATAAGAACAATCAATTGTTATTGACACAAAGTTTCTCTCACAATCACCTCCAATTATATTTGATCAGAATATAGCATGTTACCTAACTGTAACAGGGATCTAAGACATCTCAGACCTTAGAGGAATACGAACACAAACTAGTTCTAGGCATTTACAAGACATATGCCCTAGAACACACACACACACACACCTTTCTGATATTTACATTGTGGAAGACCTACTTAAAACCTGTACCTATGACTCTTTATATAACAGAGTCATTAGGTTTACAAAGAGATAAGAATACAGAATATGTATAAATCGTTTCTACATAATAGAATATTTCCTGTATCTTTAATCATTGTAGCTTTCTCTCTTTGTCAACTTTAGTCCTTCTTGTTTCATTCTTTTATTTATTTTGTCACATCAAATCTATAAAACCTAACAATCTTCCCCTATTTGATGATGACAAAACAAACAAAGTCGTGTACGAACTTCCCTAGACGAAGTAGAGAAGTTGAGATGTAATCATCTCCCTGAATGAAACAAATTTGTCTTCCTTGTCTTCCCCTTAAACCATGCCATGCCATCACAATATTTCTTCCCCTTTTTGTTATCAACAAATAGAGAATGTAATCAATAGAAACTTCCCCTCGAGTGATGCATGTACATTAACTCTCTTGTGTGTGTGAACTTCCCCTGTGTGTGTGTAAACCAATAACCAATGCTTACTTCCCCTCACTTTTGCATCTTGTCACCACAGAACGTAAAAACAATCGATACCAAAAAAATTTCCTTCGATCATCAGATCATCTTCAAATCTGCTTTCTGTCGACACTAATAAACTTTGTGAATCCCTAGGTAACGAGCTCTCCAAGCTCTGATACCAATTGTGGAGTTTGTTAGACTCCTTAGATCGTTTTGAGCCTTAGGGTTCAACAATAACAATTAACAATATATGCAGCGGAATAAGAACAATCAATTGTTATTGACACAAAGTTTCTCTCACAATCACCTCCAATTATATTTGATCAGAATATAACATGTTACCTAACTGTAACAGGGATCTAAGACATCTCAGACCTTAGAGGAATACGAACACAAACTAGTTCTAGGCATTTACAAGACATATGCCCTAGAACACACACACACACAACTTTCTGATATTTACATTGTGGAAGACCTACTTAAAACCTGTACCTATGACTCTTTATATAATAGAGTCATTAGGTTTACAAAGAGATAAGAATACAGAATATGTATAAATCGTTTCTACATAATAGAATATTTCCTGTATCTTTAATCATTGTAGCTTTCTCTCTTTGTCAACTTTAGTCCTTCTTGTTTCATTCTTTTATTTATTTTGTCACATCAAATCTATAAAACCCAACATCTTTCCACTTTATAACTTATAATAAAAGGGTTTTTACCTACTTCTGACCTAAACTAAACACATACGCAGACGCAAGAACACAATCACGAATACAAACACTGTTGAGAAATCCACTCCCTTAGATTCGAAGATGGTTTATTGTCATTGTGGAAAACGTGCAGTGGTTGTTACATCATGGACACCAACGAATCCAGGTCGAAGGTTTTATGCTTGTCCTGATAGGGTAAAAGTTTTTAATTTGAAATTTTGGTTTTTAGGGTTTAATGATTATTGATTAAAGTGGGTAATTATTTTATATGGTTTTCTTGTATAGAACTCTGATTGCAGGTTTATTGATTTTATGGACCCCCCAATGTGCCAGCGTTCAGTTCAAATCATACCTGGACTCTTAAGGAATATCAACAACCTTCAAGCCAATTTGAAACAAGTTCAAGATGATCATGATAGGGTCAAGAAATACCTGATTAGGACTTGGATTGGAATTTGCTTGTTTGTTTTGTTCAAGATATTATCTTAGACTGGTAAGATGTTGTAGGTTGTTGGCCTTGTTAGTTGTTTAAGTTGTAACAACAACCTATGTTTTGTATTTTGGTACTCTTTAATTAATGAATGGGTTGTTATGTAGTTATTGTTTTTGTGTTT
Organism: Artemisia tridentata subsp. tridentata; assembly: GCA_021014915.2. Taxonomy (NCBI): domain Eukaryota; kingdom Viridiplantae; phylum Streptophyta; class Magnoliopsida; order Asterales; family Asteraceae; genus Artemisia; species Artemisia tridentata. The sequence continues at coordinate 53,602,421 of CP139509.1, read as the reverse complement.
ACTTATTGGTCAATGAGTTGGGTAAAAATCAGTAAAATGTAATGGTTACATGGGTTGGTTTAAAATGGTCAAATGATGGTTACATGGGTTGCATTCACAGTTAACTAACATAGTTCATTAAAGATGAAAATTGACTTGAAAAAGTCAAATAACATAGTTCCTAGGTTTACATCATTTTTATTCTAGGTCATACAAGCATTACATAAACACTCAGACTAAGCCCTTTTGTTTTTTCCATTCCCTTTTGAACCACCCATGGGAATTTTGGCTACAAAGGGCTTGATTTTAAGCATTTCACTAGTCTCCTTATTTGTCAAGCCCAAAACCTTCTTCCTCTTAGCAAAAGCCACCTTATCAAGCTGTTTGGGGTAAGACTGCTGCTAGGTTCATCCTCTTTTAAACTTGAATAGCCTTTTGGGAAATAATCAGCCCATGAACCTTCATAATATGACTCATCACTTTCACTACTGGAGATGTTAATGATCTCTGCACACACAAAAAAATAAAGTCAGCAGTTAAAAAAAAAAGTGGGAATGTTGTGAAAAAGACCTGGTTTGATGTTCACCAACTTCTTGGAACTCATGTTTTCAGTTTGGGTGGATATGCAAATGACAATCACCAATTGCCTTTTTATAATGCCTATTTCAATTGGAGAAAGAGAAAAAAATAGTAGTATGTAGAGTAGCTACATTGATGCTTCAAATCACAAGCTTTCCAGCTAGGATTGGTATGTTGCAAAAAACAGTCCTTATGCATGTGAGTATTGACCCAAATATGAGAAAAAAATAGTAGTATGCAGTGTATACTGTTCTAAGATTCTTCATTTGTCTATATTCACATATTAGATAACCAAAATGGATAAAACAAACTCAGCAAAATGGTTGACTTTTTAAGTCAAAATGGATAAAACAAACTCAGCAAAATGGTTGACTTTTTAAGTCAAAATGGATCAAACAAACTGTATACCATGGATAAAACAAACTCATCAAAATGGATCAAACAAACTGTATACAATGGAAAAAACAAACTCGGCAAAATGGATCAAACATACTGCATTCACATATTAGACTAGCAAAATGGAACACATTATTTTGGTTGCATATACTGCAACATTAGAAATCCTAATTTCAAGTACAGACATACAAAAGGAAAAGTAGACAGTTACAATAGTTTTGTGCATAAAGAGCACATCTAAATAACCACAGACAACCACATTACACTTGTTTTTTTTCCCTTGTTGGCAGTCTTTTTGGCCTTCTTAACTGTGTTACCACCAGCAACAGGCTCACTCTCATATATTGGCCTTTTCTTGCCTACATTACCTCTTGGTCCTTTGCAGCTTCTCTTGTTGTGTCCCTGTGTCTTGCACAACTCACAAGTCACTATCTTGTTCTTCCTAGAAAGCTTTCCAGTGTTCACCAATGGGATGTTCTCACCTAAAGACTTCTTTCTTGCTTTTTGTGGCCTACCAACTTGGGGATGATGTTTTGGAGGACGGATACTGGTTGGAATGGGACATTTTGGCCAGAAGCTCTTGTGTCTAATGGGATTGATGTGGTGACTGTACACTTCCCTCCATGTTTGTTGTAAATCTATGATAATCTACTCGAACCAACCTTATCCACTACAAACTAATACTATATAAATACTACTAACAATATTAACGTGACACTCAAAGACTAGATATATAGATGAAGAGAAAGTAATAAGATGTGGCGTTTACACTTATAACCGAATGATTCATTAAACCATGAGAGAACAATACAAAGATAAAACACACACACCTACACACTCTCACCTATATGATACTAAGAGGCACAATGGAAATGAGGGTGAGAGTGTGTATATATAGTGTGAAAATGACGCCCTAGATGTTCTATGGGCTTTTCGGTTAGGCTTTTGATGGGCTTAGGCATTACATGAGTATTTCTTACATTTTACACTATCAAAAGCCCAACTTTTCTAGACTTACATGAACTACACGACACACTAGTGTTATACAATACAAATGACCATCACTTTTCTGAAATATAAATGCTAACAATCTACCCCTAAGGGATGGTCATTTCCATGATGCTCCCAGTGATTGGTCTTTTGTCTTCAACGTCTTGAACTTTGTGTGTCGTTGTAGTATAGTCTTCATTCAATGTTCCTTCATGCACTGTGATCTTCAAAGTAATCGTCTTTCAGTTGTTCTTGCCTTGATCAACATCTTCGTGCGGTGATGACGTCGTAACCTCCAACATACTCATATATCTTGGATTGTAAACTTCTGCTAACAATCTCCATTTGCTAACAATCTCCCATATACTTTCATCATATTACATATGAACTTGTTCTTTACATCTTGATTAGCCTTTTGACTTTGTTGTTACACTCTATCTTTAACTTGATCATTCTGTCTTGAACTTTTTACACTTGAGCTTTGTTGAGGGATGTTCTTCATAAGTATGAGTATGCTGAGGTGAAGATGTTTGATGTAAGTGATGATGGTTAATGGATGTTTATGGGTAGCTGCATAAAATTGTTAGTGATAAACCATCCAGCGCTTACGGGTTAGGACTTTGAGATTGTCAACAGCATAGTGTGAAGACTTTCTCTAATCCTAGCCCAGTCCGTTCTGAACCGGATACCCCCGAGAGGGCTTACACGGACACACCGAAGTGCACCCACGATTCAGTGAGTCGCTGGAGATCACCCCACGACTGTAGACCATTTGAAGCATAGTAACCATCATGATATAAATGGCAAGATCCTTGGATCTCATTAAGACTCATGTACACCTTGTGTCCTTTTTGGTGAACAAAAGGGTATTCTTATGGAAGTGTTCCTAAGAGATTTTTGATGAATCTCACGGCTCTAGACTCGATTATGTGCGTTTTGATTTTTAGTAGTCGGAGGCATGGAGCAGAGTGCCACCTTTTCAATATCAACACATCTCGGAATGAGAGGCCGATAGATTATGTAGTGTTCTCCGTAAGAAATGAAACAAATATCTTTTAAGAGATATCTGAGTGGCTAGGAGGGGTGGTGCAGCGCGTCACTGGTTCCATGACGTCTTGTCTTCAATATCAGTATCACCTTAGTGAATACCGATAGCAGATGTATTGACCCGATTTCTGCCCTAAGTTTTCATGGAGGGCTATTTATTTTCACCCTTTCATTAAACTTTTCTTTTTCATTCTTCAACCCCTTCTTTCCCTTTCTCATTTACTCCTTTTTTCAATCTTACCTAAGGACTTCTAATTCTAATCTATTGGAATTGTCCTTGGCTAGATCCCTCCGGCTCTGGCGGATCATTGGACATAACCTAACCATAATCACCTTATTACTCCATGATTATCCTATATTAGTTGATCACTTGCCATAAAACCTTTTTATGAAAATCTCTCAAAGTGTTTATGAATAAAACACATTTAGATAATACTTTGAGAGTTTTTCATTTTCTAAAATACTCCCCCTTCACATGTGCTCATGCATTTTTTTGATATAAATTTGCACATGTTGGGTAGAGTTCGCACATTTTTGAATTGATTGATTTTCAATGAACATGACCTTCGCGAGACACGCTTACATCACTAGTTAGACTAGCTTGAAATTATTACCCGTCCCGGTCATATTCAATGATCATCTCTCGAATTGGTACATTCTACTCAGACAAGTCCTTTGCGAGACACGCTTACATCACTGGAAAACCAGCTTGAAATTATTACCCGTCCCGGACAAGTCTTTTCGATAACGGACATTTAATTTCGTCAATTCGAGGGTTAAAATCTTGAGTCGAGCTCTTTTTGAGATTCAATCCATGGTCTTTAAACCTTTGATCACATTTTAATCACGTCCTCTCCCCCTCAAAAATAGCATGTAGTGATATTTTTTATATCAATTGATTAAAATGAGAGCTTTTTGGAGAGATGGACGGATTTGCATGAATTTGGAACATTTTTGAATTATCATTTTATACTCCCCCTTAAATAAAGCATATATATATTTTTTTAAACACTTGAGTTTAAAATCATTTAAGGGTATCGAGGGAGTTTTCTTTTTGAAGAATCTTGAGCACATAATTTGAGAAAGATTTTGAAAAATCTTTTTGAAAAATCTTGATCATGTGCTCAAGGTTTGTTTTGTTTTGCCATTAACACTGCGAGTCCTGATCTGAAATAATCAGAAGTCATCATTGTAGCACGGGTTTTGTATTGAAATATACAAAATCCGTCATTTAAGTGCGGGTTTCGTACTGAAATATACGAAAGCCATTATTTAAGAAATTTTTGAGAAACGACATGTTTTAGAAAAATTTTAAATGAACTCTCGCTCAAGCATCTGTACATGCCGGTATCGTTGTTGAATGACATTTCTAGGTACGTACAGAATATTGATTTATACGAGAGACATGTCGTGAGAAGAATATTTTTGGTTTTTTTCGATTTTATAATGTTTTTGTATTTTTAAAATTTTCTATTTTTGTATTTTGTTTTTCTTGGTTTTTCAAATTTTGTATTTTACTTTTTTCAAAAATATTTACAGCGAAGCTTTTTGAGATAAAATTCAAGAAGTTTCGAGAAGACTTTCTAACTCTTCGGGAGTTAGGCTTCGCATGCCAATTCGTTGAACTAAGTTATCAAACCGCTCTTTTGGGAGGGCTTTTGTAAATAGATCGGCGAGTTGGTATTCAGTTTTCATGAAAAATAATTCAACATTACCCTCTTTGATGTGTTCCTTTATGAAGTGATAGCGGACTCTAATATGCTTGGTCTTCGAGTGTTGCACGGGATTACACGAGATGGCTATGGCACTTTTCGAGTCACAATACATAGGTATGCAGTCGAAAGAGAAGCCATAATCTGTGAGTTGTGTCCTCATCCATAGAACTTGGGCACAACACGCAGATAGAGACACATACTCGGCTTCTGCGGTTGATAATGCTGTACAATCTTGTTTCCTTGATGACCAGCCTACTAGCTTTTCTCCCAGAAATTGAGCTCCCCGGATGTACTTTTTGCTGTAACTTGACATCCAGCATGGTCGGCATCTGAAAAGGCTGTTAGTGTAAACTCCGAATCCTTCGGATACCAAAGTCCCATGTTAATGGTTCTTCGTAGGTACCGAAAGATCCGTTTAACCTCTTGGAGGTGAAGTTCGGTAGGCCTTGCTTGAAACCGTGCTAATAAACAAACAGCAAAATGTATATCGGGTCGACTAGCAGTTATGTACATGAGAGACCCAATCATGCTCCGATATTTCTTTGGATTGATGGGTTTCCCATATAAGTCAGAGCCTATTTTGGGTGAAGTGACCATTGGTGTACCAACAGAGTCACAATTTTCCATTCTATGTTTTTTCAAAATCTCAATTGTATATTTAGCCTGATTAATGAAAATGCCACGATGGGATTGATGGATTTGAAGTCCAAGGAAGAATTTTAATTCGCCCATCATAGACATTTCAAATTTACTTTTCATGAGATTTGCAAAATGTTTTGAATGTTTCGGATTAGTGGACCCAAAGATTATGTCGTCCACGTAAATCTGAACAATCAAAATATCATCTTTGAATTTTCTGGTAAACAAGGTCGGTTCAATTGTTCCTTTGGTTAAATTACTAAGAAGTTGGAAAGATGATAATTCGTCGTACCACGCCCTTGGGGCTTGTTTCAAACCATAGATAGCTTTCTTGAGCTTGCAGACGTAGTCTGGATGATCTTTGTCAACGAATCCATCTGGCTGACTCACGTACACCTCTTCTTTTAGAGTTCCATTCAAGAAAGCCGTCTTGATGTCCATCTGATAAACCGTGATGTTCTTGTGAGCCGTATATGCTAAGAAAATTCTGACCGCCTTAAGTCTAGCTACTGGCGCGAATGACTCATCAAAATCTATCCCCTCTTCTTGTCCGAATCCCTTGGCCACTAGACGAGCTTTGTTGCGAATTACAGTCATCTCTTCATCCTTTTTGTTCTTCCATAACCACTTAAGATCAATGACGAGTTTGTCGATTGGTCTCGGCACTAAATCCCAAGTGTCATGTAATTTATATTGGAGAAGTTCTTCCTGCATCGCTTCAATCCATGCATTGTCTGTCATCGCTTCCCGAATGTTCTTTGGCTCTTTTAGGCTGACTGAGCAGGCGAAGATGCACATGTCGCAATCGGTGGCGAGTTGTCTTCTCGTCTGAACTGGCCTTGAGGGTTCACCAATTACATGTTCTATTGGATGGTCTTTAGTCCACTGTAACGTAGAAGGGTACCTTGGATTCAGCAGATTCCGTTGCAAACGGATTTTTGAATGGTTCATCTTCTAACACAGCATCGTTCTGTTGTTGTTCTTCTTGAATTGGTGTTGTTTGGTTTTGCTCATCAACTCTTGGTAACACAATCTCAATTACTGGAGTTGCTGGAGTAGATGTTGATGATGTTGAGGGAGTTGGTGCGTCAGCTTCGATTGTGGTAGATGCATCTTGTGGTGGTGGTGGTGGTTGATGTTGTTGAGCGGGTGCAGCGGAACGTTGTTGTGATGCATTTATTGAAGCTCCACCATAGTACTCATCATACATAAACTCGAAGAAATTATCCAGTTCTTGATTTGTTGGTTTATATGTGGTAGTTGACTGAGCTCCTTGGGGTACGAGTCCTGAACTGATATGTCCATGGTTAGTGTCAATTATAGTTCAAGGAAAACACACAAAGAAATATGTGTTAACCCGAGTCGTAGTCCCGATGAAGATTGAATGGAATTTCGTGATTCGGGATTTGTGATTCGTGAAGTGAATGTGAAAGAGTGAGCGATTGGTGATTTTATACTATGAACAATAAAATATTAAATGAAAGCAACTAATTATGCTAATGAAACAATTAAACTAAGCATGAAATACTAAGAACGGAAATAGGATTTAAAAACGTTACGCGACGAAAGTTAAAACGTAAATAAAAAGTGAAATACTAAAATTTAAAACCTAAAAATATAAAAATAATTTTCCTATTTTAAATCTGATAAAATAAAATTTTTGGAAAAAGAAAAATATTTTTTTGACTTTTTAATAATTTTTTATGAATTAAAAACTAATTAAAACTATTTAAATGATTTAAAAATAGTAAAACAGCTTGGAAAATTCTGAAAATTTCTGAGGAATTTTAATTTTAAATAAGAAATTTAAGAAAAATGATTTTAGAAACTGATTATGTCTAAATAAGCTAAAACAGTGAAATAAGCACTAGGAAATAAGCTAAAAATAAGCTGAAAATGACAAAAACTAATAAGAAACTCAAAGACTGATTAACTGACTATTATAAGCTCAATACTACTGAAAATGATCAATTAAGCAGATTGAATAAGCAATTTAAGCACAATAGCAGTTACAAATTAAGACAAAAACAGGTGGTGATCAGCCCTCTTTTTAGCCTCAAATTAAGCTACCAAATAAGCACTTAAGGTAAATTCCAGATAATAAGCTCAAAGCCTATATGAAACTCTACCTAGAAACCCAAAATGCCCAAAATTGAAGCTTATTTTCTTATTCAAATAGCTACCAGATCAAGTGTGGTTCAAACATTCAACAGATACTTATGCAACAGATCAGATTAAGAGAGATATTGCAGATGCCAATTAAGCACTAAATAAGCTGAATTTTAGTGATCCCAGATATTACACCCCAAGATTGTCACCTAATCTATATGTCAACCAAAAACTAGGGTCTGTTCTATTTCTAATAAGCTACTAGAAAAGCCAGATCAGCAGCCAACAAAGTGCAGCCCTGCACTTGAGATTCTGATGCAACAGCCAAGGGTTTTTGGCGCAAAAGTAGTGCAAATCTAAACCACTTCAATCCAACCTTTGCAAACTCATTTAACACACTATATTCTACTTAAACTATACCAAATGTTATCACCAAGTACAAGCTCAGCAAGCAAAAGCTTATAAAGGCAGTTGAAAACTTACATTTGCACTAATAAGCCAAAATCTTCAAAATGCACTAAAATCACTTGCATGCTACTGAAATCTGCTTAAACAAACAAGCTTAACTAATCTAGATCAGAACTGAATCAATAGCAAATGAGCAGTACTTAGATCAGCTACTATCCCAAATACCTTATATCTAACTGATTTGACTGATTTAACACAACAACCTACTGAAATAAGCTACACTATTGATCTCTACTGATCTTAACTGACTATGTAAACTACTAAAGAGCAACAAACAATAACAATTAAGCACAAAATTTAACAGATCAAAGAAATGTGTAGAAAATAAGCTAAATATCAAAAGGGAACATACAAACAAATCCCCTCAGCTCAAACAGAGGGGGTTCACTATGCTAGCCTATCTTTGGATAGGCCAAAAGCTTCCAGGACTCTTTTGGACTATCAATCTAAGCAGTAATCACCATGGATCAATAGAACTTTGACTTTTGTTACTTTTTGGATTTTGTGAAGTAAAGACAAAATGGACTGAATGAAAGCTTACAGTAAGCTATGAAGCTTATATAAGCTTAACAAAATAGAAATCAGCTTATTAATAAGCTGGATAATTTTTTTTTTATTTTTTTTTATATTTTTTTTTTATTGAAATGATAATCAGAAATTGAAATCAACAAAAACTAAATAAGCAGAATTTAATAGCAGTAAGTTGAAATCAATAACAATTGAAAGAAAAACTCAGATTCAATATAACTTTAAATTGAAATTTTCATTAAACATTTAAAAATTACAAAGACAATAATCAAAACCCTGATACAAGCTAAAATTAAAAGTGACTGAAAATTAAGACGAAACAAAGCAGAAAAATTACAATATTAAAAACAGGAAAATTACAACCCTTCAATGAGGAGAAACCCTCTCCTATTTATAGTGCTCAGCCGATCCTTCTGGGTCTTCCAGCTTGGCAATCCTCGTGCGTCCACAGCTCCTATCAACCCTTAGATCTTTCCTTGATCTCCATTCTTGATTTCTAACCGTTTGATCAAAGTAGTGAGGTGTTACCTCCAATCAGCTGCGGCCACGCGTCATTCTTCATGTCAGGGCCTTCTAGAATAGCCAATCATTGTCCCTTTTGCCCTTAATTGCCGTAAAAACGTACGGTAAAGGATTAGGGTTTGGGATGAATAGTAAAAATGGGGGAAAGGTGAATTTTGGGGAGCGGGATAAAAGAGAAAGGGGTGTGTGTGTGTTTTTTTTTTATTTGACCGTTATTTATTTCTTTTGACCAGTTTGATAAAACGGGTTGGGACCGGGTTTATAGTGTTGGATTCGGGTCAAGAGGGTTAGTGTAGTGGGCTGGGGATAGGGATTGGGCCTTGTGGGTTGGATTTGGGTGTGATGGATTGGGTAAGTGTAAGGGTTGGGTTAGTTTAGTTGTGGATCCGGATTTAAGGGATTTAAGTTAAGTGTTAGGTTTAGGTATTTGTAGGGACCAAAATTGTAATTTCTGAAAATCAAGGGATTTATTTTGCCAATGTTCCAAAGTCGATCTAAGGGTGATTCTTGACTAATTGACCAAGCATGACTTTCCCGGCTTCGGTTCTGAGCCGTTTCCGTATCCCGTGCTCGTTTTCTCGGGTTTTTCGTGTCTTTTGTCGTTTTTCTCGATATCCGTCCCTGCATAAACAAAACACAAAAACACACTATCTATTGGCATTATGGTCGGGTTTTTGGTCGTTTTGGTCCGGTTTTGGTCAAGAAAATGTATGTGAATAAGCACATACCAAATTCCCCCAGACTAAGCTATTGCAATGTCCTCATGCAATGTTATAAAAACACGTTTTTGAAACCGAAAATTTCCAATCTCTTTTTACTAACTTTGAGAAGTAGCAAAATTTTCAAAAGAGATTAAGAAATCTTAAGTTCTAAAAACCCCCCGATTTTCCATTTTATTCTATTTTTGTAATTTTCTTATTGTTCATGTGACGGCTTTGTCAACAATCATTTTTTACAATAATCTTATCGTTTACATCTATCTTTTGGCATAATTAATAAACGGCCTTAGATTTTTGTAGGAGACCCTTACCTTTAAGACATTGGGGACAATGTCTCGTTTTAGTCTGGGGGGGGGGGGTAATCTTGCGATTTGATTTTTGCCTTTATTAAATTGATTTAACAATTATAGATCAAGGGAGAATTGCACAAGAAAACATGCAAAACCCGAGTCGTTTGTCCCGACGAAGATCGAATGGAATTTGTGTTCCCGGGACGTGATTCGTGTAGTGAATGGTGAATAAGAGAAGAATATTGGTTTTTCTACACTACGAATAATGAAATAACAATTAAAAACAACTAATTAAGCTATGGGTACAATTATACTAAGCATGCGAACTTAAAAATGAAAACCGTAATTTAAAAACGTTACGCGACGAATTATAAAAAGTAAATAAAAAGTGATTTTCTAAATTTTAAAACCTAAAAATATAAAAATAATTTTTCTATATTAAAACTGATAAAAGAAAATTTTAGGAAAAAGAAAAATATTTTTTTTGACTTTTTAATAATTTTTTATGAATTTAAAACTAGTTAAAACTAATTAAATGATTTAAAAATATTAAAACTAATTGGAAAAATCTGAAAATTTCTGAGTAATTCTAATTTTTAATAAGAAATCTAGGAAAAATAACTTGAGAAACTAATTTTGCCTAAATAAGCTGAACAGTGGAAATAAGCAGTTTGAAATAAGCCAAAGATAAGCAAAAGCTATCCAAAAATTTTCCAAAGCTCGGGACTGATGAATTAAACTACTGGAAACTAGAAACAAACAAATAAGTTCAGAAAATCTCACAGAATAAGCTCAATAAGCAGAAATGCAGTAACAGCCAAAGAGTTTAGGTAGTGAGCATGCAGCTATCTGCAAGCTGCTCTAGAAGCTAGCACAAGACAGATTTGGGAAATCTAAAAGCTAATACTATTACCTGATATGACAAGCTTCTTAAAACCTTAAAATGCCCAAATGTTGACAGCTTATGCTAGCTTAATTGGACCTTAGATCAGATGGTGTTGGACTGCTCTGCTGTTATGCAGGACATGAACAGCCCTAGCAAGCTCTTTTCAATCCAACTTTTAAGCTACCAAACTATTTTAGAAATGCAAAAGCTCAGTTGATATAAGAAGTTTAGCCACCAAATTACTCAGAAAACCACTTTTCAACAATTTTAGAAACAATTGAATGTCTGAAATTAAACCTAGATTAGATGCTGCTTAAACTGATATTTTTTTAAAAAAACTGACTTTTCCTATTAACTATTCCTTTGACTTTGATGAATTTCAACTGATTCAAACTGACAACTGATGATGAAATAAGTTATAACAGAAATGGAATAAGCTATATTAACTACTTTTGTAACTATATGAGTGATTATACTAACTTAAAATCCAACTGTAATGAAGAAATAATAAGATTATAGTGGACTTTGACTTTTTCTGTTTTAAACCTATGGTTATGCAGTCTCACTACTCTATCCGGACCTAATATGAGTTACCCAAACTGAAAGTAAACCTAAAAACAGTCCTTAACTCAGATCAGAAGCTAAATCCAAACACACATATCCAACTGATTTTGGGTTTAAGACCCAAAACCTACTGATTAAAGCTTGAGAATATGCACCTAGATTCATGAACTAGCAAAATGAGGAACTAATGGAGACGAAATAAGTTGACGGAAAATAACAATAAGCTGTTGACTACTGTTTTGACTTTAAGCAATTAAGCAGGAACTTTAAAACCAAGGTGATATTAACCACTACCTACTTACCAGACATCAAAAGTAATGACAAATAAGCACAAAGATCAAATAAGCACTTACATAGAGTAAATAAGCTGATGAACAGGAACTTTTGACCAAACTTGACTTCTATTAAAATTCATAAACTAAGTACAAATAATTCTGAAACTGAACATGAAATTATAATAAGCAGCAACAATTAAACTAAAATAAACTACATTATTCTACTCCTAATCCTAACAACTAACCACTAACTAGCTAACATTTTTCCTTGTGAACGAGAGGGGCTATATATAGCCTTTCTGAGAAGCTTCTGGGGTCTCCCTACAATCAATCTACACCCTTGGATCGAACTTGCTCCCTACGCTTCAATATCGACCGTTTGATCAAGTTTGTGATGTGGCTCCTCCAATCAGCCGCACACACGTGTCCCTTTTGCTTGTCAGGTCCTTCTAGAACATCTTATGATTGGGTAATTATGATGGGACGAGGTTAATTAAATGGTACGGTAACTAGGGTTCATGGTAGTGAAAATTGGGGATAAAATTGGGCGCGCGCGTGTGTGTGTGTGAGTTTTTTTTTTATTTTTATTTGACTGTGTGTGACAAGGATTTGAGTTGACCGGGTTATATTGATGGGTCGGGTTATGGGATTTACTTTGGGCTGGGTTGGTTAGTTGAGATGGTGGGTTGGGTTTGGTAGGCAATGGATCCGGATAAGAGTGGTTTTAAGGTATTTTTAAGATTTGTGTTTAACCAAAAATTCAAGGACCAAAATTGCAAAAGCTGAAATTCCAAGGACCTATTTTGCCAATCTTGAAAACTTAATCCAAGGGCTTCTTTTTTCAACTGGTGAAACTTCAGGGGTTGACTTAGACTTTTTGCATCCCGGCATCGGCTAAAAAAAATAACACTTCCATATCTCGTGCTCGGTTTCCCGGTCTTTGCTTGATTTTTTGTCCTTTTCTTCGATATCCGTGCCTGCACATGTAAAAACACAAAAACACAATATATTTGGCATTTAGGTCGGGTTTTTGGTCGTTTTGGGTCCGGTTTTGGTCGAGAAATGGTATGTGTTTAAGCACATACCAAAATTCCCCCAGACTAAGCTATTGCAATGTCCTCATGCAATGTTATAAAAACACGTTTTTGAAACCGAAAATTTCCAAACTCTTTTTACTAACTTTGAGAAGTAGCAAAATTTTCAAAAGAGATTAAGAAATCTTAAGTTCTAAAAACTCCCCATTTTCCTTTTATTCTATTTTTGTATTTTTCTCATTATTCATGTGACGGCTTTTGTTGACAATCATTATCTCACGATAACTTTTAGGGTCTTCGAGCAGGAAACACGACTTATAAAGAAGTGACCATACGGATAAAATTCATCGTTCCTGATTTTTCACGAGTCCCCAAACTAAGCTTAAAAACGAAATCATTCCTATTTACAAGTTAGATTGCCAACACTACTCATAAAAGCTAATTGTGAATTTACCTCTTGTTCCCAAATTCCTATTTTCCTCTATTTATTTTATTTTTGGTGAGAAATGAATTTCTTCAAGTTCTCGTTTTGATAATTTTTAGTCCGATAAAGATACCTAGTTTAGACGCTAAATAGTTTTCAAATCTTCCATCGAAAACCGTTGCATACAAAAATGAGGTCCACATCAAGGTCTCTGATTTAACACGATTTTGAGGATATCCCTTTTATTTGCGACCGAAACAACTCATCTACGAGTCCAGAGACGGAAGCCTTTATTAGGATATCCCCGGAGTCGAAATTTGGCATTTTTTAACATTATTAAGCACATTAACGTATTTAATCCTTAGCCCTTTATAACAATCACAACATCGGCTGCGAACCGGCAAGATGTGATAGTCTATTATGACATTGGAATTTTTCCTCTACCTTTATTAGAAGTCTACAACATCGGCTGCGAACCGGCAAGATGTAGAAAACTTTTTATGGCTTTGGATTATTATTATACATTATTATATTCATTAATTAATTGCGTTGCCAAACCCCAAGTCCTACGGCTTTTATAACAATCCCAACATCGGTTGCGAGCCGGCAAGATGGAATAGTCTATTACACCGTAACACTGGCAGTACCTTGATGTGTACCCAACTTTCATAAGCAAGGATTCTCTAAAGAATAAATAAAAACTAATTATCGCCAAAACTAAAATACCTTTAATTATTCCTAAATTTCTATTTTTTGGGCGAAACAAGCTTATGGGAACAAAAAGCCACAAATAACTTTGATGAGCTCTAAAGATATCCAACTACTCCACGTTTAGCAATCTAACTTATAAACAACTCTATCATTTCTCGTTCTTCGCAAATTTAAAATCTTAAATAATAAGATCCGCGAATGCTTAGCCAAATAATCAAGCCATGCATATATAAAGTCGAATACGGGAACTTGCAAATTCTTGAAAAGAATTCGCATTTTATAGCTCCTTGTGTAAAAGACTAGCACGAGCTTATAGATTATAAATGGTTAAGGGGACAAGCTAGGGCTCAACACGCCCGGTCAAGTCAGAATTTTATTCCTACTCTCACCAGCGGAAAGTCAACAAAAAATGTCAAAATTTATTATATTTTTGCAAAAATTTTTAAATTTTTCTCCTTTTTTTTTTTTTTTTTGGATTTTTTTCAATTTTGGAGGAAAAACGGGGTTGCATGAGTAAACGGCAAAAATGCAAGGCAAAAATCAAATCGACAGATTACCCCCCTAAACTAAAACGAGACATTGTCCCCAATGTCTTAAAGGTAAGGGTTCTCCTACATAAATCTAAGGCCGTTTATTATGCCAAAAGATAAATGTAAACGATAAGATTTAGGATATCGGATGAGCAACGAATGATGAAACTCGAGTGGAGAGAAGCAGACCACGAGCACGAGAGTCTTCAATCATCGGGCAAATCCTGGACACATCACAAGAAAAACCACGAAACACAAGATATGGAAGAGGCAGCCCTCCTCACGTCACTTTATTAGAAAAGAGATAAGAAATAGAAGGACAAGCATGGGGTGCCTCCCACGAAGCGCTTGTTTAGTATCGAGTCGGAAAGCTTAGACTCGCCCCGAATTTAATTGTCCTTGGGGGAGCATGTGGAAGAAATAATCTCAATCGGACTTTCGTTCAAGATGTTTGGATAAACATTGAAGCATACGAAAGTTCCACTCCGATGAGATACCCACGGCTTAAAAGAAGGAGAAATGCCGGGGTCAAAGATTGTGTCTTCACTCCCGAAGGAGTGAAGAAGAAAAGAAGTCACCGGATAGGTGAAGAAGGGGAGAAAGATCATAATCAGAATGGGAATCCATTCTTCATCATCAAAGCTCTGAAAAACCTCGGGAGGGAGGGTCGGGATGATATCCTTGATAATAAAACTCTTAGGAGAGAGTACATCTCCCCCCGGGTCAGGATCTTCCTCAAAATTATAGAAATCATACTCCGGAGGAGGTATGATATGAGTGAGTTCTTCTGAGAACTCCTCATGAAGAGATTCGAGAATACGAGGAGAATCTGTGAGTTCCGGTATGGGCTCATCAAGATTAGAAAGAAGATCCTCCTCGCCCTCAACGTCCTCTAACCCCTCATCAAAAAGAGGATTAACAACACTGAAAGTGTAATCGTCATTATATTCAAAGAGTGGGTTAGAGAAAATTCCGGAAGTAATCTCGGAAACGTCAAGGGAATCTCCATAAGATTGAAAATCACTTTCATTGTCGGAATCGGAGAACATCTCATCATTATCATTAGCGGACTCATCAACAACTTCATTGCTCATCGGAGGGAGGGAAGATAATGGTTCTTCATTCAATAACCTTTCAAGGAAACGAATATCTCCCTCCGAATCAAAAGTAGAGTCATCAACCATCGTCGAATCGGAATTATTATTAGCAAGAGAAGTATCGACCTCTTCCAAAACGGAGTCACTTTCCTCAACCGGTGTGAGGGAAGGATGGGAAGAGTCGGGGAGGATAGATTCAGAAGACAGAGTGGGATTGCCACTCGAAGAGTCATTGATGTCATGTTTACAATATAAAGCTATTATAATCCGCCTCTGCTCCTCAAATAACAATTCTTCCATGCTTTTAGTTCCATCATCTTCGACGGTTGTGGTAAAAAATGATGAAGAATTATAATAAGAATTAAACATGAGAGGGAGAAAGAGATAGAATTATACGGTTTAGAGGGTAAGGAATAAAGAATCAAACGAATAAGAGGATAAAGAAGAATATTTTTGGTTTTTTAAATTTTAGAAATATGGAAAATCACAAAGGAAAAAGGAAAATAAATTTTGAAGAGAAAATCTTTTTGGGATTTTAATTAAGGAAAAATTAGAATTATTATCTTTTTGGTGATCGTTCGATCAACCGTACTCGTTTCTTTCAAAACTACGCGCAGCGTGGCGGGAGAGAAGAATGGATCTCTCTTCAGTCTGCAATTTAATGTCAAGACTTCCTTAAACCCCGTAATTAGGTTGTAGTAAAGAAATAATCCAAGCAACGTTCAATTTCACGATCTCTTTTGTTGTTATTCGGAATGGTTTACAACGCCCTCTCGAGAGCGAGGATTTAATGGTGAAAACACTTTAGGAAAAGTGTTTTTTAATTATTTTCTTTTTGTATTTTTATTTTTTATAAAAACGATAACTTCCGAGGAAGGGTCTTCAAAACACGAATCGAAAATGGAATCACGAACTCACTTCAACCTTCCCCGGCAGCGGCGCCAAAATTTATAAATAGGGCCTTTTTGAAAATTTCCATGATTTTGAAAGCTTTGCCCTTGATTAACCCGATTTTGATTTTGATTGTATGGAACAATGTGGTTCGGCACATTCTGATTTTGATTTTGTGTGAAACCGGGTGGTCCGAGAAAATTGTTAGAACGGTAGCTGAGGAGATTACGGTCTCCTTGAGGCTGGTAACCGTTACCACCTTGATTGAAATTTCCAGAAGCAGCATACACATTCTCTTGAGTGTAGCCACCGGAGGCTGGGCACTCAAAATATTGGTGAGGACCACCACATATTTCACAACTCTGATTGACAGCATTAACTTGATGAGAAGAGGATTATGCTTTGGTTAATGATTCCACTTGTTTAGCAAGTATTGCAATAGCCCCTAAAACTTCATCATTAGCTTTGTTATTACTCGAAATGGGAATCTTGTTTCTTGAACTCCTCACTTTTGCTTTATTCTCAATAATCGTGAAAGCATCTTGACTAGTTCTCGTTAACAAGTTTCCACCCGCAGCAGAATTTAGGGAGTCTTGATCGGCCAGACTCAACCCATTGTAAAACGTGTCAATTTGGTGCAAGTCAGAGAAGCCATGATTAGGACACTTCTCTAATAACTCCTTAAATCTATCCCAAGCTTCGCTGAACGATTCATCAAAAGCTTGTTGAAATCGAAAGATTTGAGTTCGGAGACTAGAAGTTTTAGAAGGAGGGTAGAAATGATTGATGAACTTTGTAGCTAGATCTCCCCAAGTTAAAATGGAATTAGGGGGTTCTTTCTCTAGCCAAGTTCGAGCCGCTCCTTTTAAAGAAAAGGGAAACAATTTCATTTTGATGACATCGTAATCAACTTGGTTAATCTTAATTGTTTCAGCAATATCGGTGAAATTTCGGATATGAACATAAGGGTCTTCATGATCAAGTCCGTGAAATGAGATACCCGTGATAAGATTGAGTAACCCGTGATTGATTTCAAAGTGATTTGCTTGAATATTGGGTATCACGATGGCTCGTCTAACACCATTGAAAGGTGTTTGGAGACGTTCCTCCATTGGACGGAGATCGGGAGCCTGAATGTCATTAACACCCACCGGAGGATGTTGATTGTTTTGGTTGTTGGCCATTTCCTCAACGGTTGAGAAATGAACACGGTTGTTTTGACGGATAATCCTCTCGGGATTTGAAAGTGGTGAAAGAAGAGGGTTAGAAGAAGAAGAACGGGTGTGCATACACCAAAATGAAATCAAAAAGAAAAATCAAAAACAAAAGTTGAAAATGAAAATATTTTTGGATTTTTATTTTTATAAGAAAAATTAAAATTATTATCTTTTTGGTGATCGTTGATCAACCGAACTCGTTTCTTTCAAAACTACGCGCAGCGTGGCGGAGAAGCAAAGGTCTGCCGAAGCTAATTAAAAACCCGCCTCTTTCGGTCTGCAATTTAATGTCAAGACCATCCTTAAACCCCGTGTATAGGTTGTAGTAAAGAAATAATCCGAGAAACGTTTAACTTCATGATCTCTTTTGTTGTTTATTCGGAATGGTTTACAACGCCCTCTCGAGAGCGAGGATTTATTATTTTTGGTGAAAACACTTTAGGAAAAGTGTTTTATTTATTTTCTTTTTGTATTTTTATTTTTATAAAAACGATAACTTCCGAGGAAGGGTCTTCAAAACACGTCTCGAAAAAACAAAATCACAAATTCGCGTCAACCTTCCCCGGCAGCGGCGCCAAAAACTGATTCGTGTCAGTTATAGTTCAAGGAAAACACACAAAGAAATATGTGTTAACCCGAGTCGTAGTCCCGATGAAGATTGAATGGAATTTCGTAATTCGGGATTTGTGATTCGTGAAGTGAATGTGAAAGAGTGAGTGATTGGTGATTTTATACTACGAACAATAAAATATTAAATGAAAGTAACTAATTATGCTAATGAAACAATTAAACTAAGCATGAAATACTAAGAACGAAAATAGGATTTAAAAACGTTACGCGACGAAAGTTTAAACGTAAATAAAAAGTGAAATACTAAAATTTAAAACCTAAAAATATAAAAATAATTTTCCTATTTTAAATCTGATAAAAGAAAATTTTTGGAAAAAGAAAAATATTTTTTTGACTTTTTAATAATTTTTTATGAATTAAAAACTAATTAAAACTATTTAAATGATTTAAAAATAGTAAAACAGCTTGGAAAATTCTGAAAATTTCTGAGGAATTTTAATTTTAAATAAGAAATTTAAGAAAAATGATTTTAGAAACTGATTATGTCTAAATAAGCTAAAACAGTGAAATAAGCACTAGGAAATAAGCTAAAAATAAGCTGAAAATGACAAAAACTAATAAGAAACTCAAAGACTGATTAACTGACTATTATAAGCTCAATACTACTGAAAATGATCAATTAAGCAGATTGAATAAGCAATTTAAGCACAATAGCAGTTACAAATTAAGACAAAAACATGTGGCAATCAGCCCTCTTTTTAGCCTCAAATTAAGCTACCAAATAAGCACTTAAGGTAAATTCCAGATAATAAGCTCAAAGCCTATATGAAACTCTACCTAGAAACCCAAAATGCCCAAAATTGAAGCTTATTTTCTTATTCAAATAGCTACCAGATCAAGTGTGGTTCAAACATTCAACAGATACTTATGCAGCAGATCAGATTAAGAGAGATATTGCAGATGCCAATTAAGCACTAAATAAGCTGAATTTTGGTGATCCCAGATATTACACCCCAAGATTGTCACCTAATCTATATGTCAACCAAAAACTAGGGTCTGTTCTATTTCTAATAAGCTACTAGAAAAGCCAGATCAGCAGCCAACAAAGTGCAGCCCTGCACTTGAGATTCTGATGCAACAGCCAAGGGTTTTTGGCGCAAAAGTAGTGCAAATCTAAACCACTTCAATCCAACCTTTGCAAAATCATTTAACACCCTATATTCTACTTAAACTATACCAAATGTTATCACCAAGTACAAGCTCAGCAAGCAAAAGCTTATAAAGGCAGTTGAAAACTTACATTTGCACTAATAAGCCAAAATCTTCAAAATGCACTAAAATCACTTGCATGCTACTGAAATCTGCTTAAACAAACAAGCTTAACTAATCTAGATCAGAACTGAATCAATAGCAAATGAGCAGTACTTAGATCAGCTACTATCCCAAATACCTTATATCTAACTGATTTGACTGATTTAACACAACAACCTACTGAAATAAGCTACACTATTGATCTCTACTGATCTTAACTGACTATGTAAACTACTAAAGAGCAACAAACAATAACAATTAAGCACAAAATTTAACTGATCAAAGAAATGTGTAGAAAATAAGCTAAATATCAAAAGGGAACTTACAAACAAATCCCCCTCAGCTCAAACAGAGGGGGTTCACTATGCTAGCCTATCTTTGGATAGGCCAAAAGCTTCCAGGACTCTTTTGGACTATCAATCTAAGCAGTAATCACCATGGATCAATAGAACTTTGACTTTTGTTACTTTTTGGATTTTGTGAAGTAAAGACAAAATGGACTGAATGAAAGCTTACAGTAAGCTATGAAGCTTATATAAGCTTAACAAAACAGAAATCAACTTATTAATAAGCTGGATAATTTTTTATTTATTTTTTTTTATTATTTTTTTTTATTGAAATGATAATCAGAAATTGAAATCAACAAAAACTAAATAAGCAGAATTTAATAGCAGTAAGTTGAAATCAATAACAATTGAAAGAAAAACTCAGATTCAATATAACTTTAAATTGAAATTTTCATTAAACATTTAAAAATTACAAAGACAATATTCAAAACCCTGATACAAGCTAAAATTAAAAGTGACTGAAAATTAAGACGAAACAAAGCAGAAAAATTACAATATTAAAAACAGAAAAATTACAACCCTTCAATGAGGAGAAACCCTCTCCTATTTATAGTGCTCAGCCGATCCTTCTGGGTCTTCCAGCTTGGCAATCCTCGTGCGTCCACAGCTCCTATCAACCCTTAGATCTTTCCTTGATCTCCACTCTTGATTTCTAACCGTTTGATCAAAGTAGTGAGGTGTTACCTCCAATCAGCAGCGGCCACGCGTCATTCTTCATGTCAGGGCCTTCTAGAATAGCCAATCATTGTCCCTTTTGCCCTTAATTGCCGTAAAAACGTACGGTAAAGGATTAGGGTTTGGGATGAATAGTAAAAATGGGGGAAAGGTGAATTTTGGGGAGCGGGATAAAAGAGAAAGGGGTGTGTGTTTTTTTTTTTTTTTTATTTGACCGTTATTTATTTCTTTTGACCAGTTTGATAAAACGGGTTGGGACCGGGTTTATAGTGTTGGATTCGGGTCAAGAGGGTTAGTGTAGTGGGCTGGGGATAGGGATTGGGCCTTGTGGGTTGGATTTGGGTGTGATAGATTGGGTAAGTGTAAGGGTTGGGTTAGTTTAGTTGTGGATCCGGATTTAAGGGATTTAAGTTAAGTGTTAGGTTTAGGTATTTGTAGGGACCAAAATTGTAATTTCTGAAAATCAAGGGATTTATTTTGCCAATGTTCCAAAGTCGATCTAAGGGTGATTCTTGACTAATTGACCAAGCATGACTTTCCCGGCTTCGGTTCTGAGCCGTTTCCGTATCCCGTGCTCGTTTTCTCGGGTTTTTCGTGTCTTTTGTCGTTTTTCTCGATATCCGTCCCTGCATAAACAAAACACAAAAACACACTATCTATTGGCATTATGGTCGGGTTTTTGGTCGTTTTGGTCCGGTTTTGATCAAGAAAATGTATGTGTTTAAGCACATACCAGTCCAGAAGTTTGACTGTTTGGTGCGGGTCCTAATCCGATATGATTAGAAGCCATCGAGTTAAGCGCGGGTTCTAGAGCGAGTCTCTCAGAAGCCATTTGTGAAATCTCGTCAAATTTCACATTCATCGTCTCCATAATCTTTTTCGTTCTTCTGTTATATACCCTGAATGCCCTCGAGTTATCTGAATATCCAATGAAGATTCCAATATCACCCTTAGCTTTCAGCTTCCCCAGATCTTCTCTGTCGTTCGTAGGATAGCACAAAGCACCAAATACATGAAGGTAAGAGATGTCGGGTTTTCTGTTGTTCACTAGCTCATATGGGGTTTTATTGAATATTGGATGGATGAGGGATCGGTTCTGAGTGAAACAAGCAGTGGCAACAGCATCAGCCCATAAGAATAACGATGCACTGGAATAAATCAGCATTGTGCGAGCAGCTTCCACAAGAGTTCTATTTCTTCTTTCAACTACACCATTCTGTTGTGGAGTTCTAACAACTGATGTCTGGTGAGTAATTCCAGTTTCTTCAAAATATGTTCTTAACTCCTGATTAGTGAATTCCGTGCCATTTTCAGTTCTTACTATCTTAACTGGAGCTTGAAGTAGGACTTGAATTCGCTTCAGAAAGGTGATGATGATGCCTGGTGCTTCATCTTTTGACCTTAGAAATCTTACCCATGTATATCTTGAATAATCATCGACAATCACAAGAATATACTTTTTCCCATTGATATTCTCAACTCTCATTGGGCCACATAAGTCCATGTGCAACAAATGTAACTTATCAACCAAACTGGGTACGGTTTTAGGTTTGTATGTTGCCCGTTTGCTTTTGCCTTGCTCACAGGATGGACATAAGTGTTCTTTGGTGTATTTGAACTTTGGGAGACTTGTGACGATGTTGTCTTTGGCAAGCTTTGTTAAGGTGTCGAAGTTCAGATGGGATAAACGTCTGTGCCACAACCAGGACTTAGTTTCGTCAGCTGATGCGTGCGCGTGTCGTTGCGGTTTAGCAGTATTAATGCCTACTCAAGTTTTAAATTTATATTTAGCCGACTTATCAATAACACACACACTTAATGAGCAGTGTACCCGGTCAGTATGAATATAATGGTAAGTAAAGTGTCGATCACTAAGAGTGGAACGTATTATCTAGTTATTCTAATCAGTATTTTAATATCCTAAGTTAGCTATACAACCTAATCTAACGCAAGGGGGTTCAGCCTGAGAGACTGACACGGTTTGGTTATGATTAAATATTAAACTAAACTAATGAGCACGAATCAGCGATTAGCACACACGTACACAGATAGATACTTGAGACAATAAGAAGACCTGTCCTGATAATTAAGTAGCTTGTCACTTGTTTTATTGCTAGTTTTATATGAAGTGTATATAATTAACCCTTTCTCGTTGGCTCTAATCTTATCGGCGAGTAAACCCTTAATGATCACTTATGTCTATCCCACTATCCTAGAAACGATAGAATAGATAGGCGAGGAAGGGGCATGGCGACCCAAGCAATGCTCAGCTAGACACAGAGGTTATCAATGCACTAATAAAAGTCACCAAAGACATCAACATATAAACTTTAATTAATGGGAAAGCAATTTTAAGGGGTGATCATGATATTCCGTAGTCACATGACATCAGCCCATCAATCCTGATGAATTAAAGTGTACTAATACAATAAAGCAAAACTACTTAATATATTAAATACATGCAGGACCTTCTTACAGCTCTTGTATCTTCGTTCAGGGTGTGTCTTGTGCTGCTAATACGTCTGAATTCGTCTGGTATCTTGCACTGTTCAACTAAGCTCTCGAAATTCGTCTGGCCTTGGGGTATTTATAGTTTCTGTCTGAGGGTTAGATGCGGCGCATAGAATAAGTAGATGCGGCGCATTGACTTAACTTCGCGTGGGGTCCAAGATTAATATATTCAGGAATATTCGTACACCGCCTTAAGATGCGGCGTAACTCCATTTCTCTATGCGGCGCATGTCCTTTGTTGTCTTGGATTGTAACTTGTGAAATCTTGATAGTGATGCGCCGTATGTAATAAGTATGTTGCGGCATATCTGGAGCAGAATGATCTTGATCTTGTACATTTCAGTAGACTCTTAACATCTTGCTTGTTTTGCTCCATATTTAGTCCAAAATCGCCAAGTTTCACATAATACTTGTTTTTTACCTGAGAATTACAAAAGTAAACATTAACGTATCAATTCTCATATATAATATAATAAAACAAGTCAAATAAATAGGATAAATGATGATAATAAAATGTACTAATTTGAGTTCATCAAATATCCCCCTACTTGAACTTTACTTGTCCCCAAGTAAACCTTAGAATAAATCTTATGAAAATGTATCCTAAAAGATATTAGGATTTATTTTTATATTTAAGCATGTATTCGTTTTGTCATAATTGCACAACCAAACACTTAACGAATTAGAAATAAAATAAAATATTTCGATAAAAGCAAATCTAATCGTTTAACTGTCCAGTCGTGACGAATATTCTATCATAAGCTTGGCAAGTATACGCATCTCCCCCACTAAAGCTATGGAATAACAAGTCTAAAGCGGTAAAAAGGGTTTGTTGGTTAAGGGTTAATCATTCTTCTTAATCTCTATCGATCTCATATTCCAGAAAAGGCGACAAAATCACAAATACATGATCGAATCCACGACCACGATACTTGCAATTGCTCAAATCCTTAACTCAAATGGGCTAAAGATAGGACCAAGTAATCTTTACCAATAATATTATATCAAAAAGGGCGACAAAATCATAAATACATAGCCGAATCCACGACTACGATACTTAAGATTGCTCAAATCCCTAATCTCAATAAATCAAAGGTTTGGATAAAGAATGATATAGGGTATGGATAATATTTGGGATACAAATTGGTGTAAAATGAAAAATAAACAAAACAGATAAATTAAAATCCTAAGTGTGGTAAATTACTTTCCCAACCATCCCATGAATAAGACTCATATCATTGAATAACTCACGCTTTAAAAATGAAACACACGCTTTAGGTAGACACGAATTATACTCAACAAGATCTCAATCAAAGAATAACCTTAGTTGGCGTTCCCATAACGGCCAACTCCCATTCAATCCATAAATATAATATACAACAAATAGTGGTGATATCGCCCACTTAATACAAAACTTTACATAAGTTGGTTAAAACAAACTTCCAACTTTTCCTTTTTCTTTTTCTTTTCTATTTTTTCCTTTTTTTTTTGAATCAATGTTTCTCCCATAAGCCTAGCTTCTAGATCGAGGTCCATACGTTCTCTTAATCCTAGCACATAGACGCCTCTAATTATGCTTTTAGCAGGATTTTGGCACTTATAGACTAGTTTATTATTCCCTACCTTTAATGAGATTTTCCTTTTAAACACATCAATCTTAGCATGGGCGGTAGACAAGAAAGGTCTTCCAAGGATTAAAGGAATATTAACATCCTCGGGCATATCTAATATAATAAAGTCTACGGGGAAAACAAACTTCTCAATCTTAACTAGCACATTTTCAGCAATCCCTTCAGGTTGTTTTACCGTTTTATCAGCCAATTCAATAAGCAACTTAGTTGGTGCTAATTTTCCTAGTCCTAGGGTAGTGAATGTCTTAAGGGGCATAACACTAACGCTAGCTCCTAAGTCAGCTAATACATTATTGAAAGATATGTCATTAATTGAACAAGGTAAAGTAAAACTTCCTGGGTCTTTTTCTTTATGAGGCAAGGCACGTAAGTCAGTTGCAGAGCTCTCTTCTTTCATTGTAGCCTTGATCTCCTCTTCAATCTTTGTCTTCTCTTTCAGTAGCCTCCTTAAACTGATTGAAGAATTAAAGAAAAATTCGGGCTTTGCAGCATCATTACCATTCATCAATCTTCTAGGAAAAGGTATGTTAGGCGTGACTTCTTCAGTAGTGCATATGGCCTTGACATGATCTCTTGGGTTAGTTTCAGTTGAGCTAGGTAAACTTTCGTATCCCCTTTCTTGAAGAACTTTGCTCATTTGTCCGATTTGTTGTTCCAATGCTTTGATCGAAGCTCCTTGATTTCTTGTTATAGTATCCGTTGAGGCTCGGATTTCTTTGATCATAGCAGTGTTCTCATCATGTCTTTTAGCAGCATCGGCCATAATTTGCTTTAGAGTGTCATCCAAAGTCTGCCTCCTTTCTTGATAAGTGGGATTAAAGTTGTTCTTTTGATAGTATCCCGGAGTAGCTTCCCTAAATCTTCCTGAAGGTCGGAATGGTTGTCCAAATTGTGTGTAGTATGCTTCTTCAAACGTCTCACTTTCATTCTTATTAGGGCAATCTTTAGTGTAGTGAGGTCCTTCGCATTTTTCACATCCAACTTGGGCAGCATAAACTTTCTCATCACGCTTCTTCATCTCTCTACTAATTTTATCCAATTTAGCTTGAATTGCAGCAAACCCGTCAAAATTAGTGCTGCTCTTAGATCTAGTAGAGGTTCCGTCGTGCCATTTTTGAGAGTGATCAGCAGCTTCTTGGATAGCTTTTCTAGCATCGGCTGCACTCATTTGAGGCACAGCTCCCTTAGCATCCAAGATTTGTCTAGTAGGCACGTCCAATCCTTGATAGAACAATATTATCTCCTGCATTGGACTTAGATAATGTTGAGGGCATTTCATCAATAGGTCTTTAAATCGTTCCCAAGCTTGATAAAGAGTTTCATCAGGCTCTTGCTTGAAACTGTTGATAGCCTCCATCTTTTTAGCAGTTTTAGCAGGTGGACAATATCTTTTCAGGAATTTGCTCTTCAAATCTTCCCATGTTGTGATTGAACTAGCAGGTTCATTCCTTAGCCACTTATTAGCAGCTCCTTTAAGCGAAATTGGAAAGATTCTTAGCATAAGTTGATCGTCAGAGACTCCTTCTGTAGTAAACAAATCTGCAATCTCGAGGACCTTTTCAACATGTTCATTAGCATCTTCATGTTCTGTTCCACTGAAAGCATTTTCTCTTAGCTCCTTGAGAAACTGTCCCTTCAACTCAAACTTTGACTTTTCATCAAACTTTGGTCTAGCAACTCCTGAACTGTAATCAGCACGGGTTTTGTTCATGTATTCCTCCATTGTAGTGTTTTCCGCCATTGTTTCTGTTTCTTCTTCCTCCTTCTCTTCAGAAAAATAATCAAGCTCGAATGAACTTGAAATTTCAAAGCTTTTTGTGTTGAAAAGCCTTTTAAGCGAATGTAAGGCTCGTTCAGGATCTTCGAAAGGTTTAATCAAGTTCTTAGTTGAACTCCTGGTCATGCACTTCCTGAAACCATCACAAAAGCATCAGTAGGGTATGTTCAAGAAAGTAATATATCAGAAAATTAACAACGAAAACGGAATACGAAAAATAAAAGTTGCTGATATCTGCAGACGATGCGCCGTATCCAAAAAGTTGGATACGCCGTATCTTATTTCGTTAAAATTAAATCAGACTTTTATTCAGAAAGCAGATACGCCGCTTATGAATTAGAATGCGCCGTATCAGTTTAAATCGATTATATTTATTAAAATTAAATGCGTCGTATTAACAAAAGCTAATGCGTCGTATTTTCGTTACGTTTCAAAATACAAGATTTTTGATTTAGCAGATGCGCCGTATCGATAAAGATCGATGCGTCGTATCTGTTTAATAATTCGAAAAACTGTTTTTAATTTAAATCGAAAATACGCCGTATCTGTTAAAACAGATGCGTCGTATGGCGCTAGGGTTTAGAAAAATTTCTTATTAAAAACAGAATACGCCGTATCTTGGGAAAGATGCGTCGTACTCGAATTTATTAAACGCGTTGTATTTTATAAAAATTAAACGCAATACGCCGTATCTGTGAAAACAGATGCGACGTATCGTTTGTATCAGCACAATACAACGATAGCAGAATGCAGAAAAATAGAAAAAAATTAAAAAAAAAAAAAGAAAAAAAAGAAATAAAAAAAAGAAATAAAAATTAAAGAAAATAAAAACACACAAAAACAGAAAATATGCAAATAATACAATGAATGCAATTTATCTAATATATAACAGAGTTAGTGGTTAGAATCTAAAAATAAACTAAAAAGAAAAACCTAATTAAAATACTAGTCAAATTAACAGATAATAACAATTCACTCCCCGGCAGCGGCGCCAAAAACTTGATGCGCGTGATGTGTCGTTGCGGTTTAGCAGTATTAATGCCTACTCAAGTTTTAAATTTATATTTAGCCGACTTATCAATAACACACACACACTTAACGAGCAGTGTACCCGGTCAGTATGAATATAATGGTAAGTAGAGTGTCGATCACTAAGAGTGGAACGTATTATCTAGTTATTCTAATCAGTATTTTAATATCCTAAGTTAGCTATACAACCTAATCTAACGCAAGGGGGTTCAGCCTGAGAGACTGACACGGTTTGGTTATGATTAAATATTAAACTAAACTAATGAGCACGAATCAGCAATTAGCACACACGTACACAGATAGATACTTGAGACAATAAGAAGACCTGTCCTGATAATTAAGTAGCTTGTCACTTGTTTTATTGCTAGTTTTATATGAAGTGTATATAATTAACCCTTTCTCGTTGGCTCTAATCTTATCGGCGAGTAAACCCTTAATGATCACTTATGTCTATCCCACTATCCTAGAAACGATAGAATAGATAGGCGAGGAAGGGGCATGGCGACCCAAGCAATGCTCAGCTAGACACAGAGGTTATCAATGCACTAATAAAAGTCACCAAAGACATCAACATATAAACTTTAATTAATGGGAAAGCAATTTTAAGGGGTGATCATGATATTCCGTAGTCACATGACATCAGCCCATCAATCCTGATGAATTAAAGTGTACTAATACAATAAAACAAAACTACTTAATAAATTGAATACATGCAGGACCTTCTTACAGCTCTTGTATCTTCGTTCAGGGTGTGTCTTGTGCTGCTAATACGTCTGAATTCGTCTGGTATCTTGCACTGTTCAACTAAGCTCTCGAAATTCGTCTGGCCTTGGGGTATTTATAGTTTCTGTCTGAGGGTTAGATGCGGCGCATAGGATAAGTAGATGCGGCGCATTGACTTAACTTCGCGTGGGGTCCAAGATTAATATATTCAGGAATATTCGTACACCGCCTTAAGATGCGGCGTAACTCCATTTCTCTATGCGGCGCATGTCCTTTGCTGTCTTGGATTGTAACTTGTGAAATCTTGATAGTGATGCGCCGTATGTAATAAGTATGTTGCGGCGTATTTGGAGCAGAATGATCTTGATCTTGTACATTTCAGTAGACTCTTAATATCTTGCTTGTTTTGCTCCATAATTAGTCCAAAATCGCCAAGTTTCACATAATACTTGTTTTTACCTAAGAATTACAAAAGTAAACATTAACGTATCAATTCTCATATATAATATAATAAAATAAGTCAAATAAATAGGATAAATGATGATAATAAAATGTACTTATTTGAGTTCATCATCAGCTCTTGTCATGTGACAAATTGGTGATGAAGAGGCCATTTGATTAATGTTGATAGCATAAAGATTGGTTCCACGATTTCCGGTCAAGAGATCATCTCCAATCAAATTCCTAACGAAACATGTATTCCTTCTGAATGCAACCTCTAAATCTGCATCACAAAACTGTCCGACTGAAAACAGATTGTGTCCCAATCGTTCGACATAGTAAACCCGAGTGATTAAGAAATTCCCGAACTGAAGATCTCCATAACCCAGAATAGCTGCTACATGATCATTTTCAAACCGAACTGTTCCCATGAACTTCCATACAAAGTTGATCAGCAGCTTCAGATTCCCGGTCATGTGCTTGGAGCAACCCGAGTCGACGATCCAAAGACAAATTTCAATGACCTGCAAAGAACAGATGGTTTTGTATATGGAAACCGTTTAACATTTGGTTCCATTGGGTTAGAGGTAACAGATGAATCACACTTAGAGATGGTTTCGACTTGAAATTTTGGAACAATTTTTGATGTGTCATTCTTAAGTGGAAACATTCTACCAGTTGGTTTCTATGCACAAAACTTAAGATGGTCTCTAGGCAATTTGCTACTAGTGGCTGTTCTAGCTAGTTTAATAAGTTTTTTGACATATCTGGACCTCGCACTAGTTCTTGAAGACACATCTTTCTGTTCAGGCATATCATTCATATTCACATTATTAGAAACAATATCATCACACACATTTTCAGACAAAGATTTCTTGCACATTAAACAAACAGAGTCATTACATGCACTTGAAATAGTGTGCTTAACATTACATCCAGATGATATATGTTTCTTCTTAGAAAGCGGTAAAATCCTAGGGTGTTCTTCTACTTCTTCCATTTTATTCTTGATTTCACTCTCAGATGCAGGCGAGACTCTATTCCTTGTATTGCTCCTAGGCTTTGGTCTGCTGCTCCTAGAGGTACTTTCTACTCCTGTAGAAGGTAAGGCACACTCATTAGAATTTATCTTGTTGTCTTTTGTTGTATCAGTAGCATTCCTAGTCTCTTTTGGATTATCTTTAGTACGTTTGTCTATCGCCCTATATGTTTGAGATGTAGAGGTAGACGCAGTAGTGGGACTAATCCTATAAAGGCCAGGTGCTATTACTTTTGATGTTTCGACAACTGCTTTCCCTTTGTCAACACTTGTTGACTTTTCACTTTCCTTAGGCAAGGGTGTTGAAATAGACATTTTTGGTCTAACAGCCGATTTGTCCGAAGTTGATGGTCTAGCACCCTTATTTTCCTCACCCTTCCCTTTTTGAATTTCAAGCTGAGACTTCAAAAGATCAATTTGTTCTTGCATGTTTTTGTAAGAACGCTCATACGACAATTTGTCATACTTGCATTCTTCCTTTTTCCGATCAAGTTGTTTAAAATACTATTTGTTTTGGATGCCACAGTCATTTGAAGCATTTCAACTCTCCTTTTAAGATCATCCAAATATTGTCTAGCTTCACTTGTGTGACAAGTGTTTTTAGAGAATATTTGTTCGATGTTAGAAAGATGTTTCGAAACAACTTTTCTTTTTGCGACAGCCACTGGTTTTTTGAAAAACAATGGTGACTCTTTTTGAACAAGATGAACGCCAGAATCTGTGTTAAGCTTGTTATAATCAATTGGTTTAATTTCTGGATTCATTTGTCTCATTTTAACACGACTCTCTTCAGTAAGCTCAATCGTTTCATAAGAATCATGAACCTCGGGAGGATCATGTTTATCATTTAGTACACTACCATTATATAACACATTCTGAACTTGCTGAGCTTTCTTGAGATGATAAGGGTTTTCACAACCGATAGCCATTTTCTTCATTGTATGTAAACGCGGGTTTGGGTCGTTAATAAGCATGTTAATTGTTTGTGTAGAATGACCCGTTTTTACAAGAAGATTTTCCAACTTTTTAATGGTTTCCTGATGATCAATGATTTCATCAAGAAGTTCATTTTCTCGTTTTGAAAACTTAGCATGCAATTCTTTCTTCTCTTTTTCAAGATCAGAACAAATTGATTTTTGTTTGGAAAGTTGGGTGGTTAATTCAGAAATTTCCTTGTTTAAAGATTTAATTTGCATGTTCAAGTTAACATCGAGAGTGTCATATTTGATTTGCAAATGTTTTTCTCTTAACACAGAATCTCTATAACCAATTTCAAGTTCTGACTGTCGTTTGTTATTAAATTCAAAAGCTTGTTCATTCACCTTATATCTCTCAAGCTCAGCGGTCAATTTTTCATTCGCGGCCTTAACATCACGATTGACTTGTTTGACCTTTTCAATTTCTATACTACAGTTATTCAATAATGATTCAAACAAAGCACGTGTTTCCTCATCATTTTCAGGATGCTGTGACTCGAAGCCTCCATTAGGATCCATATCTGGAGTAGCCAAATTTATATTACTACAACTTGGGGAGTCCATATATGTATCGAAAGTGGGTGCAGGAGTCGCAGGATGCTGTTCATTTTGAGGTGACATTTCAAACATTTCATTATTGTGACATGTAGCATATGGTTGTACCTCAGATATCACGTTGACATCATAAGCAGGAGGTTGTATCAGAATCCGTGTCATATTTAACCTCCTGAAGATTGGCCATGAAAATGCAGTTGGCATCGATATCTTCCAGGTCTTCCATGTCATCCATTAAAGCCATGAAATCATTCTCCTCTGCACTCAACTGTAGCCCAGCCGTTTCCTTTTGTGATAACAGCAATGCTTTCTGCAGATATGCTGGATCTTTCTTCTTTGGCCTTGTTGGACAGTTCCTTGCCATGTGACCAGTACCTTGACAGTTAAAACATTTCAACACATTCCCTTGATTCATATTCCCAACATTCCCAGCTACTGGAGCAGCAACATTTCCAAACTGATTCCCCAAATTCTGACCCCTCTGATTTCCAGCAACTTGACCCAACTGATTCTGATTACCCATATACTGACCCCTCTGATTGCCTGCATACTGCCCTTGATTACCCATCTGAAACCTTGTTGATCCCAGTTGAGCTTTACGATCTTATTAATTACTTTAGATATAAACCTAAAGCAATCGGTATAGAAACTGATCTTGAGTTGTATATCAAATATTATGCGGAACTTAATAATTGATCTTAAGAAGAATTAAAACACAAAATGAATTCTCAAACAACACTTCAATATATTAATACGATTGCTCGATAGCAATAGGGTTACAAGAAAACCTTGAAGTGTAAAACAATAATGATACGTATCTCTAACCTAACCCTAGATCCTCCTTTTATAGCGTAAGGAGTCCTAGTCGGTTTACAAGACTTTCTATACAAGAAAAATATCTTTACGTATCTTTTCTATACTTATCCTTAACATACTATACATATCTAATAAGCAGCAGAGTAACTAGTCTAGCAGCAGAGTCTTCGTGGGCTAGCAGCAGAGTTACACTTTGCTTATCATCCCAATCCAGCAGAGTTAGCAAACAGCAGAGTTATAGTCTAATCAGCAGAGTCACTGAACTAATCAGCAGAGTTATACTTAGTGTATTTCTCGAACAGCAGCATCTTTAGACCCAACAATCCTCCCCTAAACTTGATATTTTTCTCCAAAAATCATCAAGTTTCCTTTAAACCCAGCTAATCACTAGGAGGATGCTTCCAAACACTTTACTATTTTGAAAACTTCTCTTGCAGAATCTTTCAATACTTCTCAATTAGCACACCTACTTGATAATCTGATACAAATGGTCTTTGCAACATCAATTTTCCTTGTTGCATCATATCAGTGAGAACATCAACATTGTTGTAGAAAGGATAATCTTTTTCTATCAACATGTAAACACCAAGTCCACCATCTCCAATCAGTTCATGTACTCCACATGACTGATATAAGTACCATTTAACAACTTTCTTTGACCTTCTTAATTTTTCCCATTCAGTAAACATTGCATCAGGCTTAAACATGTTACTCAGCCAAAGATAATGTACTCTTTCAGGCACTGACTCTGGTTTCTTGTCACCATATCTTTCCTTGTAAAGTTCCCAGAGTTTTACAATATCATCTCTATCCATGTACTCCAGCATCTGATCAAATCTAACATATTTTTTACAATTCAAATTAGATCTCATAACCTCCCATTTAGCATCACAGACATCAAACACATCAGCAGTATAAGATATAATTGGATACTTTGTTGATAAGGGGACTGCATTGATTATCTCAGGTTCTGACTGTGGTTTAGGTATTGGTTGTGGTTTATGAACTGTGAAGTCCATAATAGCTTTCATAGCATCAGCTTCTTCTTGTTTGTTCTTATAACAATCTTCAGTTTGAACTCTTCTTTTCTTTCTAGCACTCATCTTACTTCTTGTACCAGTCCTCTTATAGCCAATGACTTCCTTAACTTCTTCCCTCTCAACCTCCATGGTTTGCTTGTCATCTTGCTTCTCCAAAACACTTCCAGATGCTTTCACATTGTCAAATTCCATAACCTCTGGCTTTCTCTTCTTTCCAGTTTTGAAACCTTTTCTTGGATTCAGCATAGCATAGGTTTCATAAAATTCCTTTGTAATTATGGCATCTGATTTTCCCTTGAAATCCTTCATCTGATAATTTCTTGCATTCTTCAAATAATACTTCATATCATTAACTAATGCTTTCTTTGTATTTGACTTTGGTTTGTATCCATGCTTCTGTCCTTCTTTAATTCTCAGAATCAGCTCTTCCCACTTAGCTACTCTATTCTTTCTGAGTATAAACTCCACAATCTCTTCTGTCCTTTCACTTGAATTCAACTGCTCATCTTTCATTATCAAGGAAGCTTGACCTCTTACAATCATATCAGAATCTAAGAAATATTGCAACTGTTCATTGAACTCTTCTTGATTAACCTCTTCAGATTTGGAGCTTTCCATAAATTCAAATATATTTCTTTCCTCATCAGCTGCCACACTCCTTGCATATTCCTCATCATGAGCAATCTGAGCTTTTTCATCAGCCAAGTCCTTTTCTTGAAGTTGCCTTTGTAACCTCTGCATCAAAAGCTATTTGCTTCTTAGTTTTTGGTTTCAACTTTTGCATCCTTTCAAGTTCTTCAGCAGCTTCTTTATCATGATGTGTAGATTCAGCAGCAGGTTGTTGTTGTGATGGTGTGGGTGTTTTAGTTCCAATGTTCATGTTCAAAAGTACTTGAGCTAAGGTCATCTTTTCATCATCTGATTCAGCAGATTCCTTTTCTCCTGCACTCTTCTCTGTATCAACAGCAGAGTCCTTTAACCCATCAGTAGAGTGTTCTGCTCTAGCAGAGTCAATCTTTTCACTCTTATCACCAATAACAGCAACATTTTCACCTGATTCCTTGACAACCTCCCCTGAACCTATTATAACCTCCTGATCCTGATCATTCCTCCCCTGTTTGGAAGCATCCTCTTCCAAACATGGTTTGGAACTCTTCTTCAGTATCCCCTCAAGATGTGTAACCCTGAGCTTAAGTCTTCTGATTTCAGCACCCTGAGAAGCTTTGACTGTCTTTAACTCCTTTCTAAGACCAAGAACCTCCTGTGACAATTTTGTACATGTATTCGTCAATTCCTGTAATTGTTTCATGATATCCTCACAACTTCGGTCTGTGTTACCTGACCCGAGAGGTTGATCACTGGAATTGGCATTTTGTACAGGGGTTTTAACCGTCAAATCATCTGTTTCAAGTTCAATGCTAGCCTCAACACTTCGACCTGTGTTACCTGGTCCAAGAGGTGTATCATGGGCAATGTCATTGTGTACATCAGTGTCCATCAATTCATGTGTTTCATCCCTGTCCTCATCACTTCGAGATGTGTTACCTTCTCCGAGAGGTGAATCTTGGGACAAAAACTCAGTTTCAACCCTGGGTTGAACATCTGATCCCCCCATATTAGCCATTTGACTGGGGTTACCATCAGTTGTATTAGGTTCTTGAGAACCTTCTACAATAGATGTTGCCATGGTTGAGGTCTTAAGTATGTTAGCACTGCCCTGTTCAACTACTAAGTTGGAAACAGTAGTGCCAGCCTCTTCCATCATGGTACCTACATCACCTGTACCAGCCTCATCTGCATCCATACTGACATTGGTCTGAGGTGGCACAATGTCCTCTTGTTGTGAAGCCCTAGGTGATTGGGTATTTTGGGGTTCAGTGGATGATGATACATTCAAACTTGTAGATGAGGATGTGTGATGGGAAGCTGTGGTTGTTCCAGCCTCTTCATCCTCATTCACTGCAGCCACAATATTCAAAATGTGTTCAGATAGGGGAGTTATAGCACCAGAAAAACCTTTCCCAGGCTTCTTCAGAAAAGCAAACATCTTGATTGCCATTCTGCTACTAGGCTCAATGTTGGTATGTGCCAAGGGTTCTTTAAGTTGATTGTTGATAATGAGCTGTAAAAACCTTGGATAGAAATAAAACTTCTTCTTAACAAACTTCTTCATACCCTCAAAAATCATTGATGAAAAATCAAATGGTTGTCCAGTAGCCAAACAAACTAAGGACATTGCTTGAGAAGCACTAAACTCATTCCATCCTCCTACTTTGGGAAACAAGCAGTGTTGAAGAGTATGCAACAAAAACTTCCAATGTGGGCAAAGCAGACCTTTATAAAAAGTTCCAGTATTTTTAGGCCTCTCATACCCAATTTTCTCAAGCTCAGTTAAAATAACCTCAGTGGTAAAATTAGGGGGTGTTGGAACACCTGATAGACGAAGACTTCTCTTAATAGTTGTTTCACTAACGACAATAGTCTCTCCATCTACACTACCTATTAACCTTTCCTCCCCGTCGAGTGTATCTAGCTTAACAGTTGACCAATACTGGTGCATATGAGATTTAATAATGGGTGGATCAACTGTTAAAGCATACCTTAGTCGAGATGCACTAAGAAAATCCATAACTTCATGAAATCCTTCAGCTGCAGAAACCTTACTAAGAAACGCAAGCTGATTATGCTCATCAGGAAACTTTCGTCGAGCCATTTGGAGTTTGGGGGTTTTGGATATAATGATAGGAATTAATGTTCGTGGGAGAGAATTGAATGTAATTTTGAGCAATTAAAAGTTAATGAGATCGAAATGGTGTGTGAGACCGTTTTGATCTAATTAGGTTTTAAGACGCGCCAAAATTTTCAATATTAACCCCTTTACTTTCAAACTCAGCAGCAGAGTTATGAAAGATTTGACCAAAAGTCAACTTTCCCAAAATCTCTAAATTTAATTCCCCAAGCAGCGTAAATACACTACCAACTCCTCATTAAACTCTATAAATCCCTCAATCGCTTAACAAATCCCCAATTTCACAAACTTGTTGATAGCCTTGTAGTTCAAGTGTCCAAGCCTTCTGTGCCATAGTTTGGATTCATCAATAGTGGCTTTGGCAAACAGACAAGTTAAATCTCTTTTGGGAATAATGTTCTTTATGTCCACACTGTATATGTTGTCATTTCTAGGGACTTTAAGAAGTACTAATTTATCATCAGGTATCTTATAGTCGGGAGATAAGACAAGACATTCAGTGTCTGTAAAAAGAACAAAATTCTTTCTGTCACACATTTGTGAGACACTAAAAAGATTGAACTTTAGTCCATTCACTAAATACACTTTCTCAAAATCCAATTTTCCAGTTCTGATGATGCCTTTACCAACAATTTTACCTCCTTTAGGATCATTCCCAAAGGCAACATATCCACCATCCAAAGCTTCAAAGTTTTCCAAATTGCTTTGGTCACCAGTCATATGTGAAGAGCATCCACTATCAAAAATGCATTTATCCTTTAGCTCCTTTTGTAGATTGCCCTGCACAAAAAGTAAGAGAATTAGTTTCTCTTTGAGACCCAAGCCATTACTGACTTGGATCTGCCTTGTGCATCAAAGTAGTCAAATTTCTTCAACTGCATTGGTGCACTGCTGTGTCTGAGAACATGATCTATAACTTTAACTTTAGGTTTCCAGACCCAGCAAGCTGAGGCCTTAACAGCATAGAAATGGTTGCCCACAACAGTATCAGTAACAACTTTTGGCAAAACAGCAGAGTCTGCCTTAACAGCAGAGTTTGCCGTAACAGCAGAATCAACTATGTCCTTCTTTATGGGCCCTTTTGGTGCAATAGGAGAGATAACTCTAGAAGTACCATCTCTCATCAAAACTTCCTTGGGAACCATGTTTCTTTTGGGATGTGGGTGAGTCTTTCTAGCAAAGTTTCTATGGTTCACCCTTGTGTATTGGTTCCACACTGGTTTTTGATAGTAGTAGCACTCATCTTGCAGATGATCAAAACTACCACAACTATAACATGCCTTTTTAAGTAATTGAAAATCAGTACCTAATCTTTGTGAAACTAGGTTGTTCCAATTTCTCTGGTTTCCTCTAGGCAAGTTATTGGTTTTCTTAGGATATACTCTAGGTGTGTTTTCATACTCAGCCATCTTCCTAGAGATACCTTTACCTAGCTTAGGCTTAACAAACTCAACCTTTTTAGCCTTAGGTGTTTTTGATTCAACAACAGCAGGAATTTCTTCCTTTTTGTTCTTAGGGGTTGAATCAGATTCCACAACTTCATCATCACTGTCAGACTCCCAATCTTCAATAAGGGGTGCATCAGACCACTTTTTCTCAACCTTAGGTGACTCTATTTTGGTTTCACTAGTTTCACCTACAGGTTTAGCCTCAGACTCAGGTATGAAAGACAATGTTCTAGTAGGAGGGGCATTTGCACTAAGTTTCTTAGGGTGAGCAACAGCATTATATCCTAGACCACTTCCTGAGTCTGCAAAGTGTCTTCCTATAGGTTTACTGAGAATATCAGTGGCAAATTGTTGTTTTTCCACCCTAACAATATGTTTTTCAGTCTCACTTATAGCTGAATCTTTAGCCTTTTCAGCCTCTTCTACTTTCTCCATAAGAACCTTAATCTCACAATCTTTCTTAATAAGTTCATTTTCTAGAATAGTGATCTTATCAAGATATTCAATTTCAGCCTTTTTATAAAATTCAAGCTTCTCTTCTAAATTCTTTAAACCATATTCATAACTAAGATTGTCTAACTTAAGTGTTTCATTTTCCATTTTAAGATTTCCATTGCTAGACTTAAGTATTTCAATTGTATCAGAACATGATTTAAAAGAACAAGATGATTCATTGGATACCTCAGAGTCTGATTCAGAGGAAGAGTAGGCCATGAGAGCAAAATGTTGTACTTGAGGTTCCTCTTCAGCTATCAATGCACAATTTGGACCATCTTCAGCATGATCACTCCAGTCATACTCTCCTAACCCATCACATGACACCATAGCAGTAGTAGGATTTGGCTCTTCATCAGTAGACTTCTTGACATTCTCATTGTTCCTTTTTGGTGCTCTGCATTCTCTTGCAAAGTGTCCCTTCTTTCGACAGTTAAAACATTCAGCCTTTGATTTGTCAAATCCCACATTCTTGTTCCTTCTGAACTTCATCTCTTTACCAGTTCGTTTAAGAAACCTTCTTGCCCTCATAGTTAGCATTGCAAACTGCCATTGCATATCAATCTCTTCAACATCATCAGGATCAAGTTCATCCAGATCTTGAGGCATAACTGAAGTACTTGTAGTAAGTTCAGCCAAATAAGCACAAATAGCAGCATCACTGATGGTGTTGGTGTTGGTAGAGTCAGCAGCAGAGACATGTGAACCAGCAGCAGGAACAAAAGTACCAGCAGCAGAGTGCTGTTCTTGATGACTACCAGAATTCTTGTTGCTTGAGGAAACAAAAGCAAGATTGTTTGTGGTAGAAGATGAACTTGACAATCCCTTGACTTCAGATTCATAAACTTTCAAGTTGTTATACAGATCATCCAAAGTCATCTTCTCAAAATCTTCCTTGTGCCTCCAAATCACTGTGTGAGTGTTCCATTCAGAAGATAGACTTCTCAGAAACTTTAGATTGATATCTTCTTGAGATACCTCAATCTTCAAAAGAGCCATCTGACTGGTCAGCTTATGAAGTCGATCATAAGTTCCCTCAATATTCTCAGAACTCAAAGCAGTAAAAGTTTCAAACTGATGCTTCAGTAGATTCTTTCTTGATTTCTTGGTAGCTTCATTCCCACCAAATCGAAGTTCAATAGCTTCCCATAACTCCTTAGCAGACTCAATATGATTAAAACTTAGTTGATAATCATTAGGTATTCCCATCATGAGAATACTGTGAGCCTTAACCTCCAATCTTCTCTGTGCTTTCTCCTCACTTGTCTTGAGAGTCAAGACTGATCCAGTAGCAGTCTTGGCTGGCTGACTGTCGCCATGTAGAACAACTTCCCAAAGTGAGTAATCAACCATTCTCATGTATTGTTGAATTCTCATCTTCCAGATCTCGTATTCTCCAGTCTTGAGCATGGGGACTCTTGATGCAGTAACCATGTGTGTAGAATCGGATTCCATTGCTTACTTAGATGATTAACAGATCTTGTATTCAGTAATTCTTCTTGGTACCAGTTTCTAGATCACAAGCTTTGATACCACTTGTTGATCCCAGTTGAGCTTCACGATCTTATTAATTACTTTAGATATAAACCTAAAGCAATTGGTACGGAAACTGATCTTGAGTTGTATATCAAATATTATGCGGAACTTAATATTTGATCTTAAGAAGAATTAAAACACAAAACGAATTCCCAAACAACACTTCAATATATTAATACGATTGCTCGATAGCAATAGGGTTACAAGAAAACCTTGAAGTGTAAAACATTAATGATACGTATCTCTAACCTAACCCTAGATCCTCCTTTTATAGCGTAAGGAGTCCTAGTCGGTTTACAAGACTTTCTATACAAGAAAAATATCTTTACGTATCTTTTCTATACTTATCCTTAACATACTATACATATCTAATAAGCAGCAGAGTAACTAGTCTAGCAGCAGAGTCTTCGTGGGCTAGCAGCAGAGTTACACTTTGCTTATCATCCCAATCCATCAGAGTTACAAATAGCAGAGTTTAAGTCTAATCAGCAGAGTCACTGAACTAATCAGCAGAGTTATACTTAGTGTATTTCTCGAACAGCAGCATCTTTAGACCCAACAAACCTTGTAGCATATCCTTGCTGATTCCCATAAACCCCAACCATTTGTCCTTGATGACCCATATTGAAACTCGGCTGTGCAATTTGCCTATTGCGAGTGTTCGATGAGATCCTTTGGTTGTTGTTGGTAGGTGTGGAATAGCGTCCTTGGTATGCTTTTGTCATTAGAGCAAATGCATGTGTCATAGCTGCCATAACTTCATCTTGGTCAGTGACTTCAGGTTCTTGGAATGGTGGGTATTGCTGTTGTGGAATGACTTGTTGTTGTTGTGGGTAGAATGGTTGTTGTGGAACAAATTGTTGTTGCGGGAAGGTCTGAGTGGGAGTGGTTGATGTTGGTTGTGTATTCACTGTTGAAGGTGTTGGTGCTTGAGCAATCAATGCAAGAGGATCATGTTGTTTAGCAAGCTTCTCTTTCCATACTTCATCTGCCTCTTTCTGGTTTTGCTTCAAAAAGTCATATAGTTGATCATAGTTCACCTCATGAAGATTCTTTGTTTGGTTAACGATTGTGACATATCGTCCCCATTCCTCTGGAAGGTTGTTGATGAACTTGATGTTTTGAACAATTTGCCTTGGTGCCAACTTGTTCCTGATGAGTTCATTCATGAGAGTACAAAACCTTGTGTAGTAAGATTCAATTGGTTCAGCCGGGGTTGATGTAAACTTCTCCCATTCAGTTAGAAGCTTGTTTTCAATGTCTTGTTGACCAATTTCCGTACCATGACAAAGCCTTCGAACTCGTTCCCACATCTCATAAGCAGTTTCACAACTGTCAACAGCACAAAATATTTCCTGTGGTAAACCGAGTTGAATTAAGTGCATGGCTAAGTCATCAGCTTCAATTTGTTTCCAATCATCTGCTGTGTATTCCTCTTCCTTTTGATCACGAAAGGATGGTGGAACGGGAGGTACTAAATTTGGATTACCCGGTACTTGAATCTGACGAGGCTTGAAAGGACCTTTTTGGATGGAGTTAATCAAGAGTTTACCTTGTCCATTAGATTTGGTTTTCATGTATCGAAGCATACGGTTTGTCCATGGAAGATAACTACCTTTTTCTAGCATTGGAGGACGGTTTTCGGCACCGGCTGCATGAATATCCTGTTGAGTAGTCATTGTTGATGTTGTATGATAAAGTTGATTCAGTTGATTCAGGATCGTTGCAAAGAAATAGGTGTTGTGGTTGTTGAAGGTTAAGCTTTGTTGTTGTGAAGCCTTGGTTGATGATCGTTGAAGTTACAATTTAGATAAACGAAACAAATTAAATAAAGTTACTAAATTTGACTAGACTATAATTTAGACAAGATCAAAAGTTCACAAATTCGACAAGGTTATGTAAATTACAATTTAGATAAAATGACAATTTCTATAGAAATTTCAATTTATACCAAAATTTATACAAATTATGGAAAAATTTCAATTTAGATAGAATTTATCTAATTTATATAAATTTGTAATTAATATAAAGATCTAACTAATTTTACAAATTAGTAGATATCCGATTGTCGAAGTATTTTACACACTTATACAAGCGAGAAAATACCGAGTCCGTAATCCTTGATGTTGTAGAAATTACAAGTTTGAATCAGATTTATAAAGTTTACTTAAATCGTAAATCGTTAATCTCAAATGCGAGGACCAAAGGTGCCAATTGCGAAAACTACTTAAAGCTGCTGGAATTGCGAAAAGGGGCCGATTCTGCCAAATTCTAAAACTTTCAACAAACTGCCTCAATTGCAAAAAGGGGCCAAAGCTGTCAATTGCGAAAAGTCTTTGCCAATTGCGAAAGGAGTTGAATTGCGAAAGCTGTTCTGAATTGCGAAAGTTGTTCTGAATTGAGAAAACTTGTTGAATTGCGAAAGATAGGCAATTGCGAAAAACCCTTGTCTTTCGGAAATGATTTGCGAAAAACCATTATGAGTCGCAAATCAATTTCAAAAAACCCTTTTTAATCGCAAATCTTTACAAGATTTCGATTTTTCCCAAGTCGAGTATCCCACTTTTATCACAATCCTTATATAAGAAAAGTGATTAAAAAAATCCAATGCAACTTAGATGATTCGAACCTTGGTCTTTTTAAAGCACTTTTGTTGAGCAACTTTATTCAAACCCACATTAATCACACAAAAGCTCACAACTTTTTTCTTAAAACTGACGTTAACACAAAAAAGCTTGGACCTTTTTCTTTTAAATGCACGATAAGCTTAAAAGCTTTAGTCTTAAAACTCACTAAATAATGCGTATAAAGTAAAAAAGCTACAACCTTTTTGTGAAATAACAACTTAACAACGACACAACTAGACCTACAACTTTGTTTGGCGGATGATACCACATGGTAAACCTAAGATAATCTATTCGAACCAACCTTATCCACTACAAACTAATATTATATAAATACTACTAACAATATTAACGTGACACTCAAAGACTATATATATAGATGAAGAGAAAGTAATAAGATGTGGCGTTTAAACTTATAACCGAATGATTCATTAAACCATGAGAGAACAATACAAAGATAAAACACACACACCTACACACTCTCACCTATATGATACTAAGAGGCACACTGGAAATGAGGGTGAGAGAGTGTATATATAGTGTGACGCCCTAGATGTTCTATGGGCTTTTCAGTTGGGCTTTTGATGGGCTTAGGCATTACATGAGTATTTCTTACATTTTACACTATCAAAAGCCCAACTCTTCTAGACTTACATGAACTACACGACACACTAGTGTTATACAATACAAATGACCATCACTTGACTAAAATATAAATGCTAACATTTGTAGCCTATAACATGGATGCACCCAGCTTTCAGGCAACCCTACCTCCATGTTATTGGCTGCCATGTTCCAATTACTTGCAACTGCATGCTTACATGGCAGCCCTGTCACTTCCCATTTTCTACAAGTGCAGTTCATGTTCTGCACATCAACCACACACACATCCCCCCAAGGGCCAGTAACCCCATACAAATGACCCCCATTAAATTGAGCAATGCATTCACTTGCTTCAGCCTTCACCACATTAAACAACCTAGTCGCAGTGGGTGTAAGTGGGCCATCACTTTTCTCTATAACTTTTTTCACATTAACAATCCTTTTCATTAAATATTCTCTGGCATACTCAAGGGTACTTATTATAGGCCTATCCCTACCATCAATTAACTGACCATTAAAAACTTCACATATGTTGTTTAACAACATATCAGTTTTAGCCCTCCCTGTTAAACATATGCTAATTAGACAACTAGTATATTAAAACATGAAATGTTAGGTAACAATTGTTTTTTTTTACCTGAGAAGTGTGATCTAGCCCAGTGCATTGGTGGTATCTTTGCTAGCCAATCATGGCATTCTTTATTGAAACTCTTCAAGCTGTTCATAGCTTCATTGAACTTTGGTACTGTCAAAGCTGTTGCAGCCTTCCATAGTAAATCTTTGTATGCAGTTCCACTCCACCTTAACTTCATGTTCTCATGAATGTGCCTAAGGCAGTATCTGTGTTCTGCTGCTGGAAATACCTCTTTAATAGCTGGAATGATACCCTGAAAAAAAAAAAAAAAAAAAAAAAAAAAAAAAAAAATCCTTTGAAGCTGCTAAAGTGTCAAAAAATATGGATAATTTAAAATGCAAATGGTACCTTCTGTCTATCACTTATGAAGGTGAAGTTTGAATTGTCTTGCAAGTCTAAGTCTCCCTTCAAATGTTCCAAAAACCATGTCCATGACTCCCTTGATTCTGATTCCACAATCCCATAGGCCAAAGGATAGATGCCATTGTTTGGGTCTACACCAACTGCTGTTAACAGTTGACCAGGGAATGGTCCTTTCATAAATGTACCATCAAAGCCAAGAAATTGCCTCATACAAGCTTTGAACCCTTCCTTAGCAGCTCCCAAACATACATAGATCCTCTTAAAAACCCTTGTTGGACACATATGGTCTGCTTCACTTTCAACTCCTATTCTAACAGTTGTGTTTCTCAACTGTTTATACTGAAGAGTGAAATCACCTCTAATTTGTTCAACTGCTTTAGCTTTTGCCCTAAATGCCTTCATCCTAGACACCTCCAACCTATATTTCTTTTGTAACTG
Organism: Artemisia tridentata subsp. tridentata; assembly: GCA_021014915.2. NCBI lineage: Eukaryota > Viridiplantae > Streptophyta > Magnoliopsida > Asterales > Asteraceae > Artemisia > Artemisia tridentata. Next base: position 53,558,479 of record CP139509.1, on the reverse strand, counting down.
TTCTTGAATAGCCCTCACCGGTACTTCTGGGTTTGTCTCAATCTGATCTGTGATCTCTTCTGAAAGAAACTCAGCAGTACAATACTTTATCTTCCTAGATTGTAGACATTTATGGGTATCATCAAATGTTTTCACCTTCCATGTCTCATCTTGTAATTTGGATACTTGTAAAACCCAAGGGCATTGATTGTCTGCTAGCTTTCTCATATTAGGTTTCCCACCCACCTTTTTTGACTTTTCCTTACTTGATCCAATACAAGGCCCAATACCACTAGGCCCAACCTGACTTGGCCCATCTTCTGCTTGACTACTAGGAAACACAGGTATTGTCCCTTTGCATTGAGCCCTTACTCTAACTTTGTCATTCTTCTTTAGATAAAGTTCTCTCCTAGTTTCAATAGAGTGTTTATGAATCAAATCTTTTACCTCCGCCGCACTTGTAAATTCTTGCCCAACATAAAAATTAACCTTTTGAAGTCCACCATCTACAAACTGACTCTGTCTCCTAAGCTTTTTAAGTTTTCTTGTCCTAATCCTGTCTAATGGATCTTCATCAGAAGCACTCTCAAAATCATCATTGTCTATACCATCAATTCCCAGCTCAGTATCAAATTCCTCATCTGCATTAAATTCTGGTGTATACTCATTTTCCCATTGTCTTCGCATTTGTTCTGTCAAAATCCTCCATGTCAACTTGTACATCAACAAACTCATTTTCCTTATCCACTAGCACATCACTGTCACTACCTTCACCATCACTGTTTTCATTCTCTTTCTCTGTTACATCTACTTCCTGTGTTACATCTACTTCCTCAGTTACATTTTCAGTTACTACTTCATCATCTAAACCAAAAAAAGGATCAAAGTTATCTTCTCCCATGAAAGGATCAGGCACAGAGTAGAAATCCTGGGCAAACTCAGATTGGGTTGTAGTTTTAGGTTCACTACTTTCACATTCTTCATTCCTAGAACTACCTTCACCAGTCACATTTGCATTGTCCTCTATCCATTCTAACATTAATTTCTTTGCACATACAAGACCCTGAAACTGATTTGCTAGGTTTCTTGTTACTAGGTTGTGCATTTTTATGTTTCTCATGATCTGGCAGTTCCACAATGAAACACCTTTTAGATGGTGTGTTAAAGGCAGCCTCTATATAAGTGTATACAGTAGTCTCCTCATGTTCTATGAAGGCCTCAATCAGCTTATATCCAACCCTAATGTACTCGGCCAATTCTCTAACATCATCATCATTTCCTAAAGCATATAATCCATTGTCTAAGTTCATATCAGGCCTAAGAAAACTGTAGTACATTATGGTTTCACCATTGAATCCTAATTTCTTAACCATATCATTAAGCTCATGTATTGAGAACTCATCAATATCAATGCAGTCAAAATAAGCAAAGTCACCATTTACATAACTCCTACTAGGTGATTCAGTAAAGATCCCAGCATAATTAATCTTCATCGAAATCAGAGCATCTGTGTTTTCCTCTCTATTTGCTGAGAAATCAAAGACAAAAAATAAAAAAAAATTAGGGTTTGGTTAAAATGAAGGAAATTAGTGTTTTCCTTCCCAAATTCAATAATAACTTGTAAATGATCAAATGACATTGAAACAACCAAAAAATTATTCAAATATTGATGGGAAAAAGTGAAAAACCGTATCATACCGTAAGCTTCATAGACATCTATATCATCCTTTGATTCACGCATTGACCATTGGTTTGTCGACGCCACCATTGCATTACCCTTTTCAGATTAAGGGTTTTGTTTTTATGGAAGAGGCGAATTACGAAACCCTAACATCCTCTAATCTTAAACTTTTATCGTTTTTAATCGGTCCTCACTAACGTGTCTTTAAACTAATTTATTAGTTCAAGGTATATCGTGGGTCGGTTGGATACGTTAATTGTTTATCCAATACCAGGGTTGCTGATCGATCTTAACCATTCTAATATTTTAATCCTTGGTAGGTTGATTTATTAATTGGTTTATAGATCAGTTTTTATAGGTCAGTTTCTAATTTGCTTGAATCGTTTCTTGGGGTCTATCGCATCTCCAATTATTTAATCGCAAATCGATACTAACATTAAATTGGTTGGAGGAACATGGACGCTGGTTAGTCTTTGTATGCTTCATGGGAAAACCCTAAGCGATTAGGGTTTTATTTTTCTGCTTTGGGTTTGCTTTGTGCTGGTTACTCTAGTTCATTTGTTTGGTTTGTTTACCTGGTTGTGAGAGATGTATAAGGGTTTTTTGAGTTCTAAGAGTGCTAATAAGAATGAATCTGATGTGAATATGATTAAAACGACTCCTATTAACATTGATAGTGAGTCAACACAACACATGGAGGCTCATGATGATGGTAAGTCTAATCCGGGTTCAGCTGATGCGAGTGTGCCAAAGACTCAGTCAGGTTCTACTCCTATATCTTTTGCGGATATGCTTAAGGATAAAACACCTAAGAAGACCGTTAAGATTTCGGAGTTGCGAAACAAAAATTGTGTGGTTGGTGCTAATGTCACCATCCCTTTGGAAGCTGTCAATGAGGTACGCTCTAGATTCGCTAATACGTTGTATGGTTATTTCATTGGTAAGCGGCTCGCATTCCCGGTAGTTGAAAATTACGTTAGAAATACTTGGGCAAAGTTTGGTTTACAAAGGGTTATGCTTAACAATGGTTTTTTCCTTTTCCAATTTGAAACCAAAGAGGGTATGGAAAGGGTGTTGGAAGAAGGTCCATGGTTGATACGATTGGTTCCTATTTTTTTGAATATTTGGACTCCAAACACTAAACTTACTAAAGATGATATAAATTTAGCTCATGTTTGGGTTAAACTTCATAATATTCCGGTTGTTGCATACTCTGAGGTTGGTCTTAGTTTGATCACTACGCAAATTGGTCGTCCTATCATGCTTGATTCCTACACGAGTACGATGTGCCTTAAGTCGTGGGGTCGTAGTTCCTATGCTAGGGCCCTTGTGGAAGTGTCGTCAAAGGAAGCCTTACTTGACTCTCTTGTGGTTGCTATCCCCTACCCTAATGGGTCCGGTCATTCATTGGAAAAAATTGATATTGAATATGAGTGGAAGCCGCCAAGATGTGAGACCTGTAAAGTTTTTTATCACAATGATGATGGATGTCCTAAGCGAGTGAAACAGGTTGTGAAAGATAATGTGTTGGCTGATGAAGAGGGTTTCGTTGAACCTTCTAAGAAGAAAGAAAAAGGTAAGCTTCATGGTACTAATCGTCAGGTTGATGGAATTCGTTTTCAAAAGCCTAAAGTCTCGTATTACTATAGGCCGGTTACTAAGCCAAAGAATGGAGGAGCGTCGACGTCTAACCAATCAAATACAGGTTCTCCAACAGTTAATGTAGGTTCTACTTCTTGTAACGAACCTACTAGTGATCCTACTAGTAGTACGGCTCCTTCCCGGGATGACCAAGGTATGAATAATAATTGGGTGGAGGATATCAACTTTGTTGATTTGAAGAACAGCTTTGATGTGCTTAAGGCACAAGATTCGGTTTTGGAACCTGTGATTGGCACTACAGATACTCCTGATGTTACTTCTAGTTCTTCAAAAACTACTTCTCCGTCGCCTATGAAGACCACTCCTATTGTTGAGAAAATTGGGAAGCTTGAACAGCTTATTATTGATGGGAAAGGCACCCTTGTGGATGATAATGGTAAACCCGTTCCGGTAGCTGTTGGTATTAGAAAGGGCAACCCATTCTCTAAGGTGGGTGAAGTGGTTGATTCTGATAGTGATGATGAGGTGTTGGAGTCAAATGATCCTATGGATAGTTACATTTCATCAGCAGGAGGACATAACGAGCTTGAAGGCTATCTTTCTGAAGATTATGCGGCCCAGGTCTTTGATTTACCTGGGCAATTTGAGGAATATAATAAGCAGTTTGATTTCAAGCTTCAAGGCCGTTCGAGGAAGTAATCTCTTATTTGGATTTGTTTTTTTTGTTTTGCATGTCGTTTTTGTTTCTATGGTTGTTCTAGTTGTTGGTAGCTAGTTGTTCATTTATGGCTTGTCATAAATGGTTTAGTGGTTGAGTCAAGCGATTGCTTGCGGTTAATGTGGTACATCTGCCACATTCCTTTGTTCTTAAATGTTTTTTTGGAGTAATATATTTTGCCGGGTGTAATGCCCTTTACCCAAAAAAAAAAAAAAAAAAGTTAGGTGAGGGAAATTTGGTGGGAAAGAAATTGGGTTATGTCTGCATAAGTAGATAAAAAAAAAAAACCCTTTTATTATAAGTTATGAAGTGGAAAGACCGATTTACCCTTGCTTTGTATGGAGATAACGGCGGCAGTTAACTCAATTTTGTTTTAGGGACCACCGGTGTACAATTGAAACTACATAGGGACCAACGATGCAAGAAAAAAAAAAAAGACTGAGAGTGAAATTTGACCCAAACCACAGGGACGAACGGTGTAATTTACTCTTGTATATATATATATATATATTGTACATGTTATAAATTAGATATAATTTTTTATATACTATAGCTTTCTTAGTAAAAAATAAGTACTGATAGTCAAATATATACATCAAGAATAAAGTTATGCTTACACTTTGTTAAGCTATTGTATTTTTATACATCTAAAGAGTGACCTGTAATTAATTAATATAAACAAAGTTTATAAAACGTATCACTCAACGGTCGTAGACATTAATTAACTTGACAATTATAGTGGTTAAACTACGAGAATTAGATGAGAATTAGTTGTGCACCAAGTAAATAGGTCCAGGTAGATCAATTAATAACAACAGCTACCTGAGAATTAGTTGCTTTCCTCCCTAAAACATAAATACTCAAATGCTGAAGCTTCTCATTCTGTTAAATTCGGTTTTGTTAAAATATTTTAATGTTTGGTACACTCTCTGGTATGTAGTCTTAAGTTGAGAGTGTTAAGATGAAGAAGCATCGTGAAGTAAAGTTTCATGTATGCATTACTGAAAACCAGTTACAAACCAAACCGGCATGTCTTCTTCTAAACCAAAAGTGAAATCCTTCGCCATACAATTCTTTACAAATAATTAATTTAAATCATTTATAATTAATTTAAAATTATTTAAAAAAAAAATAATAACTCTAACTTATAACGACCACTTGTAGCTACCACATGTGGACACTATAGGTTTGGCGGGTTTTTTCCACCTCCGGGAAACTAAATGTTGACCGGCAAAATTTGACCGTTGCCATACCTATAGCGACTACATGTAGTCGCTATAGATAATAGTTCAAGCAAATATGCAAGATGCTCTTGTTTTGTCGCTAAAAGTTTTGGTCAAAGACAGGGCAAAGAATGTAGGTTTTTTTTGTCGTTTAGTGTACCTATGGCGACGACATCATCGTTTTTATAGGTCACGAGCACTGAAATTGGTGTAGTGCCTCCATCAATTTCATTACTTAGATGTAAACTGAGTCATTTGCTTGAATTTATTTCAAAGTATGTATGAATTTCAGTTTGGATTTATTTAAATGTCAAAAATAAAAAAAGTAACTACAAATCTACATATTATATATACATCAATTTGCACAAATGTGTGCGTGTAAGCTACCACGAACTGAGAGGCGATCTCTAAACGTGGAAAACTGAATTAGTCATATTGTTAGTGGAGATGATAAATAGTACTAGTATACACAAAATAATATAAATACGTGTATTTCTCTATTTTACCCTCTAAACTAAGAGAGATGTCAGAAAATCAATGAAACACACAAAACTTTAGATCAAGAAACTGAGGGAAATCATACTCTAAGAGAGTGATCGGTGCAATATCTGATTTGGATGCTTGAATGTTAGACTTAAAGTTTGTATGATTCCTTATAAAGGGCTTCCAGTTTGTATTTCACGTACACATCACTATGCTGATTCCGATAAATCGTAACCAGCAGGGGAGAGAAATGTACGGGCTGGTCTCTCATGGGAAAAATAACTGGGATGCATTTGGTGAGATGAAGATGTTGATAATGTATTCCCCCGAACGGACTTCAGATATAGGGCAATCATAAGAGAGGTTGTCAGTTTGGGGGAGAGCACTAATTAGGGGAGAGCACGGGGAGAGCACTCAGGGCACTCTATATTAAACCCTAATTAGATTTGCTCACATGGTTCGTCTGCAAGTAAAGAAATGAAAGCTGAGAAGATTCTGCAAGCTGAACGAAGTAATGAAGTTTGAAGATTATTCTCTGTACTTACTGTTTATATTTTACTTGTAGGGAACATTGTAAGCAATTCCCATATGACTTCACTTTGGGGAGAGATTGTTAGCTTTAAAGTTTTGTCATATGTGGGAATTGTAATAGCATTTAAAGTACAAGGACTAGTTTAGTCATATTGCTAAGTTAGAACTTGTAGCTTGTAATAAATACCCTCCTATGTCAATACTAGGAGGGTTGAGGATTCATTTGTAACACACGAGGTGTGTGTGTGTTCTAGACTTCTCTCTCTAGAATACATACACACCTCGGCAATCAATAAACCGAAAATTCAAAGTTTAATCTTTAGTTCGAGTTTATGGTGTTTCCTCCACCTCCAAACGTGATTCTTGGTCATATCAATTGGTATCAAGAGCTAACCGGGTGGCTAATCGTGGTGTTTCTAAGGTGAAAAAATGTGATTTATGTTGTGTTTATCTCGGTTCTCCTACATCTTCTTCATCAGCCGAGGTGAAAGGTATCTTGTGTTCGATTTGTGTTTGTTAGAATTCTCCATTGTTGCGTTTTTCTTCTCTAAAAACGTGACAGTTTGGGATGTTCTTGGAATCGTTCACATAATCATGTGGTAAGGTTGTGTTTTAACGAGTTGGTTTGTGACTTTGTGATAGTTTCTCACTCGAATCTTATGTTTTATGGCTGAATCTTTGTTGTTCTAAGTCATTAGATCGACAAAAAGTATACAAGTTTTGTAAGATTTGTTCTTGAATTTTTAATTGTTCTTTTAGTACAATTATTGGTCAAGAATAATTGAGTTGAGTTGGTAAGATTGGTGAAAGTTGGCAGTGGAAAAGTCCTACATAGCATGGGCAAGTGACTAAAGGACAAGGAGTAGGTGAAACTGCCAAATATCGCACTTCAATGATCCAGTCATTTTATCGCATTTCATGAATCTTATCGCAATTGGAGACTGCCAAAATTATCGCAATTCACAGCTTGACTGAAACTATCGCGATTCAACTTGCGACAATTCTATCGCAGTTGAGGTTTATCGCAGTTGAGGTTTATCGCATTTGAGGTTTATCGCATTTGAGGTTTATCGCAGTTGAGGTTTATCGCATTTGAGATTTATCGCAGTTGACCATCTTCACTGTTATCGCGATTGGACAACCTTATCGCATTTGGCAAAAAAAAAAAAAAAAAAAAAAAAAAAGAGTTTTGGCCGGAAAATCCGAGTAAAATTTAATTTTCTCAGGGGACTAAACGGACAATTTTTACGCGAGATTCAAATTCTGGTTCAAGAGTGAAAATTTTGGCCCAAAATTCAAATTTTTAGGCCAAAATTCAAATTTTTCGGGGAATTTTTGGCGTAAAAATTGTAAAACTCAAATTTTCCCAGCATCATTATAATGTCATTATATGGCATATTTCACATCAAAATCACAATTGAAATTGTCGGACGGCACCTTCAACATCACCACGTATAGCCAAAAAGATCCTGATCAAGATTCACAATCAGATGACAATGGTCAAATTATCAGCTGTGGCTACAAGGATGATGATTCATTATTACTTATTTGAAGTTGAAGTGGAATATCTCGGGTACGTGTACTTAGTATCTTGAAGATATCGGGGTTGGTTGGATGCATGATTCTTCGAGATCCTTGTTTGGGCACTCATGGGAATAGTGATTAAGTCTTGGGTTATCTAGTTTTCATAGGTCAAGGGGAGGATGGACGAAGACCTAGTTAACTATCACTTAAAGGAGATACGTTGTAGTACTCAGTGTCACACAAAGATGTGGATAATTCAAGAGATGTTCATATACAGTTAAGGAAGGATGGATGGGTATATGAAACGACCTATATGCTTTAAGGAGTTACGTTGTAGTGCTCAGTATAGGTTCTTAGTCACACTTTCGTGCAAGTTTAAGTCACAAGTTTGGGTTATTCTACTTCAGTCTCAAGTTCGTTATAGTGGGTTTTCTCCATCAGTAGTCACTGGCTGACATGATTCCTTATAAAGGGCTTCCAGTTTGTATTTCACGTACACATCAGTATGCTGATTCCGATTAATCGCAACCAGCAGGGGAGAGAAATGTACGGGCTGATCTCTCATGGGAAAAATAACTGGGATGCATTTGGTGAGATAAAGATGTTGATACCATATTCCCCCGAACTGCAGGGCACTCAGGGCATTCAAATTATGAGGTTGTCAGTTTGGGGGAGAGCGCTAATTAGGGGAGAGCACACAGGGCACTCTGAATTAAACCCTAATTAGATTTGCTCACTTAGTTCGTCTGCAAGTAAAGAAATGAAAGCTGAGAAGATTCTGCAAGCTGAACGAAGTAATGACGTTTGAAGACTATTCTCTGTGCTTATGGTTTATATTTTACTTGTAGGGAACATTGTAAGCAATTCCCATATGACTTCACTTTGGGGAGAGATTGTTAGACTTAAAGTTTTGTCATATGTGGGAATTGCAATAGCATTCAAAGTACAAGGACTAGTTTAGTCATATTGCAAAGTTAGAACTTGTAGCTTGTAATAAATACCCTCCTATGTCAATACTAGGAGGGTTGGAGATTCATTAATACAAAAGAGGTGTGTGTGTTTTCTCTAGCTTCTCTCTAGAAAAACATACACACCTCGACAGTTAAATAAACCGAATATCATGTTTAATCTTTAGTTCGTGTTTATTGTGTTTCTCCCACCTCCAAACGTGATTCTTGGTCATATCATTGAACATTGGAACACATGTTGCCATATTCTTTTCAACCAGTTTTCCTAAAGAATGGAAATTGACATGCCCGAGTCTTGAATGCCATACCCAAACTGGTTCGTCTCGAGTAGTAAGAAGATAAGTCGGGTGACCCGTCTTTAAAAAGGGTTTTATATAAACGACTCGAAAATCTTTTCACCCTTAGCATAAGAGTGTTGTTTCTGTCAAACATTTTTAACAAATTCCCGTCTAATTCAACCCAATACCCCACTTCTGTCATTTTCCCGAGACTAATAATGTTACTTTTAATCTTGGAATAAAGTATACCTCATTAAGGAGTCATTGATCACCATTTTTGCAATCGAATAAAATTGATCCTTTCCCCATAATAGCTACAGTCGAACCATCTCCAAACTTGACTCGACCCGAAACACTTTCGTCTAGCTTGTGGAACTTTGAACGATCTCCTCTCATGTGGTTGCTAGCACCATTGTCGAGATACCACACATCCCTCTGAACCCGAAGTTCCCATGATGCAAGAAGGTTCACTGTTATCTTCTCCTATAGAAACAATTCACCAAGTACATGTTCTTCACAAATTGCCATCATTTAAGTGGGTTCTTCATCAACAGTTTGAGTGAGGTTCACTTCTTCAGCTTGCTTTTTTTTCGGCCATTCAGACGCATAATGACCAAACTCGTCACAAGCAAAACATTTTATTTTGCTTTTATCTTTCTGGCCATGCTTCTGGTCATTCCAGTTTGTTTTGAAATCATGGCCATCACCTCGACCACGACCACGTCCCCGGCTCAGCCTCGTCCCCGACCTCGGCTACCAGAACCTCCTCTTCCTCTTGAAGTGTTCGACGAGTCCTTCTCGTCAGCTTTCTTGGAACGTGATGACCACTCGGCATGAGTGAGCAATAGTGATTGTTCTCCCTGTTGATCTCCATAACCTCAGAGTCTCTCTTCATGGGTCTTGAGACGACCCACAACCTCTTCCACCGTCATGTTCTTTAAGTCCCCAAATTGTTCAATGGACGTTACGATTTGCATAAACTGTACCGGAACAGCCCAAAGAAACTTCTTCACCACCGTAATCTCCTCGATCATGTCACCTAGAGATCGAATGCCCGTCACAATGGTATTTAATCTCATTGCAAAGTCATCCACTGATTCACTATCTTTCATACGGATCACCTCGAAGTCTGTTAGGATCTCTGGGAAATAAGAGTTCATTGTTGCTGCCGATAGTGTAAAGTTGGTTCCTGCCGATAGCTTGGTTCCTGCTGAAATCTCATTGCTGCCGACAATGTTATCTTAGTTCCTGCCGATAGTGTTGTTGCTGCGGATAGTATTATTTGTTTATCCGTATATTTAGAATGTTTGTTATGATTTATTTTTAGAAGAGATTGTTGTTAATCTCTTTACACGTTTTCTTGTAGAACGGGTTAGGGTTAGGTGATCTTGTTAGTATAAAAGATAAACCCGTCTATGAGTTTATGCACATGTACGCCTTGAACATCTTTTAATATTCAATAAACAATTCTTAGTTCTATAGTTTGATCCATAGAGGATCATTGTTCTTTTAGAGTTTTCTTCTTTATAATACTTGCTGTTTAGTTTCCGCATAAACACTTGTATTGCAGAGGTTCTTGTTTATACCAAGCTCAATCAAGCTCGAAGTACTCGATCCTACAAGTGGTATCAGAGCCTGGTAAGGATCTCTGATAAAGAAGAAAAAGGTCGAACTCATATCTCTAAAACCTCTCTCAATGGCAGACGATAACCCTGAAACCAATGTCATTAACCCGGAAGACCAACAACCCAAACCAGAAACCACTCAAGTCCAAACACAAGTCCTCACCACCATGTCCACCAACAATGCTAAATTCCCATATCTGAAGAAAGATGAGTATGAAGTCTGGGCTATGAGAATGGAGTATTGGATCACAAACACTGATTACAATCTGTGGAATGTGATTCTTAAGGGAAATAGCAAGAAGAATATTGGAAGGGATGATGATGGCAATATTTATATAGAGCCACCTGTTACAGCAGAGGAACACATTGCTGTTCAAAGGGAAACAAAGGCAAGAACTCTTCTACTTCAAGCTATTCCAGAGGATCATATGAGTGATTTTCATCACTTGGATGATGCTAGAAAGATCTGGCATGCTGTAAAGACCAGATTTGGAGGGAATGATGAATCCAGGAAGATGCGAAAGTCTATGCTCAAGCAAGAGTTTCAAGAATTCAAGATTTCTGAGGCTGAGGGAATTCACAAAGGCTATGACAGATTCCACAAGATCTTGAGCCAACTTAACCAGTTGAAAGCTAGGCCGGACGATGAAGATTGTAATACCAAGTTTCTGAGGGCCTTGCCACCATCCTGGTCACAGGTTTCCATAACCCTCAAGGCCAAAGGAGGACTGGATTTCATGAGCTTTGATGATCTGTACAACAAACTGAAAACCCTTGAACTTGATATCAAAGGGTATTCCACCTATTCACCTTATACTTCTACCCATACTGCTTTTGTTAGTAACTCTAGTCCTAACAAAGCATTATATGGAAACAGTCCAACACCATCAACATCCTCAATCTCCTACTCATCTCCTACACCAAAAACTCAGTCCAGATCTGATAATCTTGTAGTGGATGTGCTTCACTCGTTTGTTGCTGAAAGTACACCACAGCAGAAGATTGTGTATGATGATTTTAAACAGGTTGATGAATTGGATCTGGAAGAGATGGACTTAAGATGGCAGGTGGCCATGATATCGTTGAAGTTGGATAGGTTTGAAAAGAAGGCAGGAAGAAGGGTCAATTTTGATGGACAAGAGCCTGCTAGGTTTGACAGAAGGAAGGTGAGGTGCTATAAATGTTCTCAAACAGGACATTTTGCCAGGGAATGCCCAGACAAGAAGGTGGATGATAAAGCACGGTATTCTGCTTTCAGAATTCAAGAGTTGGAGTCAGACGACCCCAAGGCTTTGGTATCTGTGGATTCGCTGGTGGACTGGGAGCATCATGAGAAGGCTGCTGGGAGTGGATCAGATAAAGTCTTTGGGATGGTAGCTGGATATGGTGAAAAGAAACAAGTGGCTGGTCAGTTTGGAATGATGGGTCATCCATCTCAGGTACAAAACTGTCCGTTTGGTTGTAAATCTATATATGCTAAATTAAAACAGGAATTTGATGATATTGAAAGTGAAAATAAGGATAATCTTGTTCAACTTAAGGCTCATAAAAAGGCTGTTAAGACATTAGAACAACAAAAGGTCTGGTATCAACAACAACTGTCTGCATATGAAGTAAAAGTAAAGGTTTTGGAAAGAGATTTAAAAAATGCCACTAATGAGTTTAAACATTCTGAAAGAGAAAAAGCTAAGGTAGAATTGCAAAATCAGGATCTTCAGTCTAAGCTAGATAACTCATTGGCTAGATTTGCTAAGTGGAAAGACTCATCCAAAAATCTTAACATGCTTATTGATAGTTCTATGTCTACTAAAACTAAAAAGGGTTTAGGATTCAGTAACCTAATAGGGACAAATCAGTATTATGACCCTAATGAGTATAGTGTTTTTAATCCGGAACCTGTAGATTATAGAAAACCTGTTAAGTATGTAAAGGAGGGAGGAATGAATGATGTTCCTCCACCCATAACTGGAACATTTAAACCTGCTGATCCTTTTGTTGACTTTGATGATTCACTAATGTGCTATGGCAAAAAGGCAAATGAATTGCCTAATCTTGATTGTGACTCTAATGAATTTGTCTCTTGTTCTTACAGTGACAAATCTTCAGAAATCAAGACTGATGACTATGCCACATGTGGATCAAGTGACAAGTCAGCATCAATAAAGTCAGAAGACCTCTCCTTAGAAGCAGCTACTGATGAATCTCAATCAAAGAAAGCTGCATTTGAAGATGTTTCTTTTGATAATTTTAAGAACAATAATGTTTCTAGTTGTGGTTTTGTTTCAAACAATTTTGGTTGTGGTTTTGTTTCTGTTAAGGATAATTCTGTTTCATGTGTTGGTTTGAATAATTTTGTTTGCAATGAGAATGTTTTTGTTAAGAAAAAGTCCCCTAGAAAGAAATCTTGCTTTGTGTGTCGTAGTTATGATCATCTTATTAAAGACTGTGACTACTATGAAAAACAGATGGGATTACATGCTTGTAAAAATAGGTCTGTATGGAAAAATGTAAATGATATTCCCCCTTATATTCCTCAAGCAGCTAGGAGAACTTCAGTTGCTTATGGCAAACCAGTTTCTACTGGTAAGACTGTTGCTGCTGAAAAGTTCATTCCTGCCGATAAGCTTATTCCTGCTGCTTATCCTGTTCCTGCCGACAGGAGCAATCCTGCTGGATGGAAAAACAATAATACTAGATCTTTCAGACCTACTAGTACTTACTTTCAAAATGCTTTGAGACCTGTTTGTTTTGACACAATGCACAAGGGAGGGGGAAGATGGAACACTGCTGTTAAGTCCTCAGCAGGTTGGTCTTGGAAAATCACTAACCAACATATGAGAATGGGATCCAAGATCAATGGTGGATCTTATCAATCTCCAGGGTTTAATTCTTATTGATCCACTAGGCAGGCTCAAGTCAGCAATGGCTTGAGTCTCTCTTGTATCTAATGTTGTATATGTATTCTTTCTCTCAGGATTTTCCTTTTAGAAGCAAAGATGTTGGAATTGTTGACAGTGGATGTTCCAGGAGTATGACAGGGAATTTGGAAAGGTTACATGATTTTATTCCTTTGAATGGAGGTACTGTGACATTTGGAGGAGGAGATGGAATGATCTCAGGGAAAGGAACTATCAAGACTGCCAAGCTAGACTTTGAAGATGTGCTGTATGTGAAGGAACTCCAAGACTTCAATTTGTTCTCTGTCTCTCAAATCTGTGACAAGAAGAACAGTGTTCTATTCACTGAGAATGAGTGCTTTGTGTTGTCCAAAGACTTCAAGTTGCCTGATGAAAGTCAGGTTGAACTTAAAGTCCCTAGGACTTACAATCTTTATAGCTTCAATCTTAGTGATGTTCAGCCTGAGGGGTCACTTGCTTGTCTGGTTGCAAAAGCTTCTGTGGATGAATCCAATAAATGGCACAGAAGAATGGCACATGTAAATTTCAGAACCATTAACAAGCTGGCTAAGAATGGTCTGGTGAAAGGGCTTCCTTTGAAGATCTTCTCTAATGAGCACAATTGTGTTGCCTGCAATAAAGGAAAGCAGCACAAAGCTTCATACAAGGCCATAACTGCTGTGAGCACCATCTCTGAGCCTTTGCAGCTTCTTCATATGGATCTTTTTGGTCCTACTTCTATCAGAAGTATTGACCATAAGAACTATTGCCTGGTGATTACAGATGATTTTAGCAGGTTTTCTTGGACTTTCTTTTTGAGTACTAAAGATGAATCTTATCCAGTACTTAGGGATTTTATTGCTTTAATAGAAAATCAACTAAATAAAAAGGTTAAGTCTATAAGGTGTGATAATGGTATAGAGTTTAAGAATTTTAATCTTATTGAACTCTGTAGGTCTAAGGGGATAAAAAGGGACTATAGTAATGCTAGAACTCCACAACAAAATGGGGTTGCAGAAAGGAAAAATAGGACCTTGATAGAAGCAGCTAGGACTATGTTAGCTGAATCTAAGATGCCCACTATGTTTTGGACTGAAGCAGTTTGCACTGCTTGTTATGTGTTGAATAGGGTATCTATTACTAGTCCTCATAATAAAACACCTTATGAACTTTTGTCTGGGAAGGTTCCAAACATTAGTTACCTTAAGCCTTTTGGATGTCAGGTCACTATTTTGAACACTAGTGATTATCTAGGCAAGTTTGATGGAAAGGCTGATGAAGGGTTTATTGTTGGATATTCTGCTCATGGTAAAGCCTATAGGGTTTATAATCTGTCCTCTAAGAGAATAGAAGAGACTCTCAACTTAAGATATCTTGAAGATAAACCTAATTTGCAGGGTGCTGGTCCAGAGTGGTACTTTGATCTGGATTATCTTTCTGACTCCTTAGGGTATTCTAGATTCAAATCAAATCTGTCTGGTGGTACAAATGTTTCTCAAACTAACAATGCAGGTACCTCAGATGATGATTCTGATGTAGAGAGTGATGAACGACCTATAGTTGTTCCTTCTTTTCCCTCTAACAACATTTCAGGTTCAAAGCTCAAAGATTCTTTTGATATGGCTGGAGGTGATTCTAGTTTTGCAGAAGATCTTGCTAGGCTTCAAAGACAAGAGTTTAATGCCAAAAGAGCTGCTGAGATGTTTGGATCTGGATTTTCTAAAGAGACAGAGGAGATCCTGAGAAAGGCTGAAGCTGAAGTTCGAAGGGAACTCAATACAACTAGTAGTATTTCTGTTCCTGTTGATTCTGTTCCTGCTGATAGTGGATCGGTTCCTGCCGATCCTTCTAATGTTTCTGCTGATGTTCCTGTGTCTTCTCCATCTGTTGACAAATTGGGAATTGATAACTCCCCTGAAAGATTTCCAATCCCTTCTGATCTTGGAAATTCGGTCTCTTCAAGAGATAAGCTTAATGATCCTCATCATCAGTCCAGATCTGGCATTTTCACTTCTTCCTCATATGATGATGACTTCAACCCTTCAATTACTAATCAGGCATCCTCCATTGATGTTAATCCCATTGCTACCAAGAGGATCAATACAGTTCATCCTCAGTCTTTGATTCTTGGAGATCTTAATTCCCCTGTTCAAACAAGGAGTAAAATGCATCCATCTAAATTTGGAGAATCTGCTTTTCTCAGTTATATACAGGATCAATTAAGGAGCAATCATACTGATTACTTACATTGTCTGTATGCTTGTTTCTTATCTCAAGTTGAACCAACTAGCATAGCTCAGGCACTTGCTAATGATGATTGGGTTGAGGCTATGCAAGAAGAGATGCAGCAGTTCCAGAATCAGAAAGTATGGATGTTGGTACCTTTGCCTGCTGGCAAACATGCTATTGGAACTAAATGGATTCTAAATAATAAAAGAGATGCTAGGGGAATTGTGGTTCGAAATAAAGCTAGACTGGTTGCTCAAGGTCATAGACAAGAGGAGGGGATTGATTATGATGAGGTGTTTGCACCTGTGGCAAGAGTTGAAGCCATTAGGTTGTTTTTGGCTTTTGCTTCATTTATGGGATTTGTTGTCTATCAAATGGATGTGAAGAGTGCATTTTTGTATGGAAGGATTGAGGAAGAAGTTTATGTTACTCAACCACAGGGATTTGTAGATCCTCAGAATCCTAATTTGGTTTACAAAGTGGTTAAAGCACTTTATGGTCTTCATCAAGCACCAAGGGCTTGGTATGCAAGATTATCAGCCTTCTTGCTAAAACATGGGTACAGAAGAGGGGCTATTGATAAAACTCTTTTTATCAGAAAGGACTTCAAAGATATCATTCTGGTACAAGTATATGTAGATGATATCATCTTTGGCTCCACTAATGAAGCTTGGTGTAGGGAGTTTGAAGAATTGATGAAGAGTGAATTTGAAATGAGTGCTATGGGTGAAATGACTTTCTTCTTGGGTCTCCAGGTTAAGCAGACATCAGATGGGATCTTTATTTCTCAGGAGAAGTATGTTTATGACATGCTTAAAAAGTTTGATATGGAGAATGGGAAGATTGCTGTAACTCCATTTGAACCTCCAAAGCCTAAGTCCAATAATGAACCTGATGCTGCTGTTAATGTTCATTTATATCGATCCATGATTGGCTCCCTCATGTATTTAACAGCTTCACGACCTGATATCATGTTTGCTGTTGGTGCATGTGCTAGACATCAGGTTACACCATTGACTTCTAACCTTAATGCAGTCAAGCGAATCTTTAAGTATTTGAAAGGACAGCCAAAATTGGGACTTTGGTATCCCAAAGACTCTCCTTTTGTGTTAGAAGCCTATAGTGACAGTGATTATGCTGGGGCTAACTTTGATAGGAAGTCTACAACTGGAGGTTGTCAGTTTCTGGGTAGAAGGTTAGTTTCTTGGCAGTGCAAGAAGCAGACTATAGTGGCTACATCTTCTACTGAGGCAGAATATGTTGCTGCTGCTAGTTGCTGTGGACAGGTTCTTTGGATGCAAAATCAGCTGTTGGATTATGGATTCAACTTCATGAACACTAAGATCTTTATTGATAATCAAAGTACTATGTGTATTGTTAAAAATCCTGTTTATCATCAAAGGACAAAGCATATTGAAATTCGACACCATTTCATAAGAGATGCTTATGAGAAGCATCTTATTCAGGTGGAAAAGATTCACACGGATGATAATGTGGCTGATTTGCTTACTAAGGCTTTTGATGGACCAAGGTTTAAGCATTTGGTGGTTCATATTGGGATGGTCAATCCCTAGCTACAGAGCTTAAGGGGAGGAATGAAGTTCAAGGGGAGGATTATTCTTGTTGTTGTTGTAAAGTTTCTATCTTTCTTTCTTATTTTCTTATTTCTTTTCTTATTTTCTTTTGGTGTGTTTTTGTTTGTTTTTCTTAGTTAAAAAAAAAAAAAAAAAAAAAAATTAAAAATAAAAAAAAAAAAAAAAAATTATTATTGTATATTTGTGTGCTAATAAGTGGTTTTGAGCAACACCTTGCAGGTACAGTGTTGGTGTTTACACCTGCACAATAAATGGTGCTCAACTCACCATGTCTTGCAGACAAGAAAGAGTTGACTCACCATGAGGGTACGGCTCTGGTGTGATAATCAAATCCGTTGATAGCTGTAATAGCTTGCTCAAAGCTATAGGGTACTTCAACTCACCCATGATTTATTTCTGAGAGTTGAAAATGGTTCTCAATTCACCATGGATGTAACCCTTATGGGATCCAAAGGATTGGCTAGTCCACAAAAGTATGGTTTGTGGTAAAGACATTTGGTATCCATATTTGGTATTCAATTCACCAAGGTTCAGTTGAAACCAAAGAATTGGCTAGTCCTGAGCAAACGGCTACAGGTAAAGACAAGTCAAATCCGTTTATAGTTGCTGATTTGCTAATAAATCAGATGGTTATCAATGTACCATGGTCTAACACACCTAAACATTGGCTACTCCAGTAGTGATGGCTATTGGTAAAGAGACATCAAATCCATTAATTTTCAATGATTCACCTCTCACAGGAGTTAACACACCTGGATGTGATGAGAATAGTATGAAACTTAAAGAGATTTGATGTACATTTTGTCATTAGTAGCAGCCAAGTTCAAGTGATGTTATGGTGACCAGTAAATCTATTTTGAAGAAGATTTCATGTTCCTGCTGCTCTATTGAAGTTGCTGCTGGATGCTATAGAAGTTGGAATCTTGAAGTTATTGCAGTTGCTGCTGGTTACTTCTTATTGTTGCTGCTAAGTCGCAGTCCTCAAGCCTGAGTTTATGAAAGCTCTATCACATTGGAATCTTGCAGGTTAACCTAGTCAACCTCAAGATTAGGGGAGGATTGTTAGGATCTCTGGGAAATAAGAGTTCATTGTTGCTGCCGATAGTGTAAAGTTGGTTCCTGCCGATAGCTTGGTTCCTGCTGAAATCTCATTGCTGCCGACAATGTTATCTTAGTTCCTGCCGATAGTGTTGTTGCTGCGGATAGTATTATTTGTTTATCCGTATATTTAGAATGTTTGTTATGATTTATTTTTAGAAGAGATTGTTGTTAATCTCTTTACACGTTTTCTTGTAGAACGGGTTAGGGTTAGGTGATCTTGTTAGTATAAAAGATAAACCGTCTATGAGTTTATGCACATGTACGCCTTGAACATCTTTTAATATTCAATAAACAATTCTTAGTTCTATAGTTTGATCCATAGAGGATCATTGTTCTTTTAGAGTTTTCTTCTTTATAATACTTGCTGTTTAGTTTCCGCATAAACACTTGTATTGCAGAGGTTCTTGTTTATACCAAGCTCAATCAAGCTCGAAGTACTCGATCCTACAAAGTCGCTTCTCAAGGTTTGTACTTTAGCCTCCTTTACCCGTTCGGCTCCCATGTGCATGGTACGAAGCGTCTCCCACGCTTCCTTAGCCGTATCCATATCGGCTAACATCAGTAACACATCTTTTGGAATCGCCTGATAAATGGCTGCTATAGCCATATGATCTTTTCGTTCTTCAACGTCTTCGCGTTGAGTTGCATCCCACACCCCTTGTGCTTGCAAATTCACCCTCATCTTAATAGCCCATATAGAGTAGTTCGTCTTTGTGAGCATCGGATAACGAAGAGTGACACTACCCTCCTTTCCGGTCCCTTGAACTTCATCATGAGTCGAAGACGATGAGCTTGCTATCATGGCTGTTTTTGGCATGCACTTGACCATACACATACTAACACAAGCTCTTGATACCATTTGTTGGTTTATAAGGATCATGATACGTTTCGTATTTGAGTATGGGGACTAAAATTGTATTTTCCTTGCTATTTATTTGGAATGAAAGGCTGATCGAATCAAGCAGCAAATTAACAAATTCTCTTTCTAAACTTGTGTTTCTTCTTCCTTACTGTTCGAACCCTATCAAGGGTATCACATCCATCTCGATCCTTTTCGGATTTCTATTCCAATCATCCATGACTAACACTCGCAATCAAGATGTGGACAACACCCTCAAGGATCACAGCAAGGCCATCAAAGATCTGCAGACATCCCTAGCGACATTGATGCAGCAACAGGAACAATCAATGAAGCTACAGGAAGAGATCCTTCGGGCTTTCCAGGATCAATCGAAAGGCGGGAGTTCTGGCAGCAACGGATCAGGTAGTTCTGGCAGTGGCGGGGGCGGGGGAAGTTTTTTCAGTAAGGCCAAGTCTCGAGGGGGGACGCGTCCTATGCGAATAGGTAAGGTGGAATTCCCACGGTTTTCAGGGGAGGCCGTGGAGGCATGGGTCTACCGTTGCGAGCACTTCTTTACCATCGATGAAACATCAGATAATATGAAGGTGAAATATGCAGTCATTCACCTCGAAGGGGAAGCCAATCAATGGCACCGGGCGTTCACGAAGACACGGGGGGCGACGGTGATGGATCTGCCATGGGCAGATTATGTTCGGAACATCTCGAACCGTTTCTCGAATGCCATATTTGAGGACCCGTTAGAGGAGTTAGCATCTCTCGTTCAAACGGACGAGTTACAAACTTATGACACTTCCTTCGATGCCCTATTGAACAAGGTAACTCTAAGCGAAACTCAAGCGGTTAGCTTATATTTGAAGGGCCTTAAACCGGAAATTAAGGGTCCAGTGAAAATGTTCAAGCCTCAAACACTGCATGAGGCGTATGGGTTAGCAAGAATTCAAGATATCAACAACAAGAGCTTGATGAATAAACTCAAGGGCGCTGAGGACGGGTCGCAACAGGTCACGAGTGGGAATGAACATGCCAAAATAACACCCCCGGTTAATGCTTCAAAACTTCCCTTGCTGCCAACTCCAACAACCGAGCCATCGGCTTCTAAACCGGGAACTCTTAGCTCAAAGCGTTTGACGAGTGATGAACTTGAGTTAAAAAGGGCAAAAGGGGAATGTTTCTGGTGTACTGAAAAGTTCGTTCCGGGGCACAAGTGTAAAAAAAACAACTTTACATACTTGAGGTGACAGATGATGAGAAACAAGCAACTGAAGATGAAGACCAGGGTCCTTGATTCACTTTTTGAGGACAAAAAGTGGTTAAGCGGGGAGTATTGATACGTTTCGTATTTATCTTTTTCTATTATTTAGGTTTGTTTTTTCATTATGTTTGAGTATGGGACTAAAATTGTATTTTCCTTACTATTTATTTGGAATGAAAGGCTGATCGAATCAAGCAGCAAATTAACAAATTCTCTTTCTAAACTTGTGTTTCTTCTTCCTTATTGTTCGAACCCTATCAAATCAAGTATGTATGGTTTGTGATATACAATGAACAAGTAAAAATAAGAATTGTGAGATTTATATTGGAAGAAGATACTTTAATTAACAGGGAAATTACAAAGCTTGAATTGATTACAAATTAACAATGCTACCTTCCTTAAGTAATGAAAAACAACTGAATAAGTAAAACCATAACCTAAAGACTAGGAGATAAAAGTGCAGCCACTTCCTCCACTTATTTGACTACTCCAAAGATACTTCAAAACAAGCATAAGACTTGGCCATTCTCTTGGGTTACAATGGGTCTGGACCAGCCCAAGTCCAGTTTACAATCCACAATTTAGTCCACACTAAGTGTTTGATAAAATGCCTAAGAGATATTTTTATTGATTAACAACGATATCAAATTTGTTTTTATTGATGAACGATAATTTTTATTGATGAACAACTACTCTTATTGATAATCAATGCCTATGATGAGCAAATAATGATGACCGGATTTTTTTTTTTTTTTTTAATGAACAACTATTTTTATTCATGAACTAATATTATTATTGATGAACAACTTTCATTATTGATTAATAGTTCTTTTATTAATGAACAAATCTTTTTATTTATTAATAACCCTGTTTATTAATGAGCATTGTTTTTTATTGATGAACAACATATATGATAAACAAACAACTTATTTTATTGATTAATGCTTTTTATTTATGAAGAAATTTTTTTTATTGATGAACAACGGTTAATATCACAACCCGGTTAATATCACTTTCTGGGCTTTTTATTTTTTATTCACTTTTTAGTAGATCACAACCTGGTATGTGAATGACCAACAACCTAGAGGTTGTGAGTTCAAATCTCGTTAGTGACATATATATGTGAGATTGAATTTGTAAGATAAGGGGTGTAGATTGTAAAAGCATTATCGTTCAAAAAAGAAAAAGAAATTCAATATATAGGAAGTTTTTAAAAAAGCATAGAAAGTACAGTAATATCTAACATTTTGTAGGACTACTTTGCTAACAATATGACTAATTCAGTCGTGTAGGAATCACCTCTCAAGTTCACGGTGATTTTCATATATTGGTCTCTTATTAAACGCTAAATACGAAACTAAAGAAACAATAGCTCAACTAAGAGGCAAATTGATGTATATAAAATCAAGAGACGACTTTTTGTAGTTTACTTTATTCTTTGTAAACTATATTGTAATTTTTAGAATATTATAATTATTTTCATCCAATGTAGCAGACGACTAAGTTTAAATAGAGAAGAAGAAGCAAAAGACCTGACAGATCACAATCATATTACATTTGAGTACTGAATTAATGGAAGGAAGATTAAATGAAGCTCCAGCAATTGGTATTGACCTTGGAACAACCAACTCGTGTGTCGCGGTTTGGAAGCATGGTCAGATTCAAATCATCGCCAATGATCAAGGCAACAGAACGACCCCTTCTTCTGTTGCTTTTCTCGATGAAGAACGTCTTGTCGGGGATGGTGCCAAGAACCAAGTGGCCAGGAACCCTGCCAACACCATATATGGTACGTATACTTTTTTGGAATAACAAATGCTCGCAAATATAGGGTACATATCTGTAACTTAAACAAAACTCATGTTGATTGGAGGGTCACTTTGTACTGCTTGCTGCTTGGCTAAATACATGTTAGTCTTTGCTCTACTACTTTCTTTTCCTAATTTATAGTACAAGATGTTTGTTTTATTTTGATCAAATCATAAGTAAAATCAGTATTCATTCAATGAATAGAATGTAAAAAAAATTCGATGAAGACTATATATTGTTGGATTGTGAACATATATAACAAGGTATGTCCAGTTTCGAACTCGAGCCTAGTGGGGGCACACACGATACATTTAGAGAACAGTTTATTTAAAGTAATTAATATATTAGATGTGTTAATTATATTAAGTAATAATACACGAAATATTTAAATGGTCGAACAAGAAAAAAGAGATGGGTCCAAGTGTCGTTTCTAGTAAAACTAGAGGAGGTGTTTGAGTATAACTTGGAGAACGAGTTATTACTTAAACTATATAATGACCCTTTAGGATCATGATATATTAACGACACAAAACAATCCTTTATGAGATGATACTTCACGATCATGCATAATGCCATTATATGCATGCTATTATCATGCATGCAATACCACCAATCGACTGATATAACATAAATATGTATGTGTGTGCATGTAACATAGTACATGCATATCATGTCAGTATATTTTGCATGCAATTGTTTAATATGCAATCTGTTGGTATTTTAACCTTGTTCGACAAACAGTAATATGTCCCTTTGTGGGATTCGATCATGCGATGCTAAGATCCAAAAACAAGAATATCGTATTCGTTGTTCGTTCGTGTATTAAGCAATAGCATCCTAGTGTTCTCGGTTGACGTGTAGTGTGAGCAACCTTAGAGGAATCAACACTACTTGATTCTTGGTGGTGAAGCTTTATCAACTTTATTCTAGTCGATTTTATAAACCCTAATTTATTAAGGTTTGTGATTTGATCTTAATTTGGGGTTTTTCTATAAACCCTCATTGCATGGATTGCTAAAAGTACGCGTTTCTTTTATTTTTCGGTTAACTAATTACAAGTATTTGTTTCTGGTCTTACGCTGCTTGCTTTGTGTATGTTTACTTGTTTATTATACAATTGTTATTATACATATAAATTCCAACAGTGGTATCAAATCCGTTAATACTGTGTAATTAGTTACCGAAACACATAAAGATTGAATCGTCAATTGATTATTGCATGATAAAGGTTTCTAAGGTTTTTTTTTTTTTTTTTTTTTTTTTTTTTTTCGAAACCCTATTTTTTTTTTTTTTTTTAAATTAGGTCGATTACTTTTTTAATAAATTTTTTTTTTAGGGTTTGTAAAAATTGTAGAAACCCTAGGTTGCATGTGAGGAAAGGCAGAAATGAGTTCATGCCACAACGATCCCGGAAATTGATCAAGATGCGTATCTTGGAAACTTTATTAATTGTTAATAAGTTTATGTGGATCCATGATGAACGTGCATGTTTGATCATGGATCATATGGATATTATATAGTAATTGTTACGTGTTTTAAGTTTACATGCTAATTGTGCGATATGTAATAATTAATTAGGGTTTATTAGTAATTAAATTGTATGACATGATTAATTTACTAATAGGATTAATTAATTATAAATTTGGGAAGACCCTATATGCATCGTTTATTTTATCAGCTATACGTGTGTTATTATATATATTTATCGTAGGACTTACGCAACCAAATTGTTTGGTGTATGTGGTCTATTGGTATCATTTACTCGAAAACCAATGGGAGTTTTAGATGAATATATACATGTTAGTTGATTTATTTAGCATGTTCATTATTTGTCGTTTATTTTTATTAATTGCTAGTTTTGTTTTATATATTGTTTGACATGATTGTAAGCAAAAGGGTAATTTCAGAATAGAAAATAAATTGTACTAAATAATGGTGAAATTAGATTTGTTTTTAAGAGTTAAATCTAAAATTTTTAATTGATTGATGATGTTTGTTCCAAATAGTTAGAAAGGCTAATCCAATTTGACAAACCTATAAGAGAAGTTTAAGGATGGTTGACATTAAATTGTCAACTGAAAGAAGCAGGTTTTTAATTGGCATTCGTGCTGACCTTGTTTCTTCGCTTCTTTTTAAGACAAGTTGGAGTTACCTAGAACTATTTTCTATGTACAAAACATCTTAAAGGGTGAATTGACCTTTAATTTCACGCGCCACTTTGTGGTAATTATCGGAACACTAAGCCTTTAACTTATGCAAAAGTACGATATAGTGGACGATAATTAAACGTAATTTTTTGATTGGTTTACCCAATACCTCAATTAAAACTTTGTTGATTTAATCTTAGTGAAATTGATTAATAAGAAAAGTTTTATTAAAACCAATGATACGAAGATGTATGCATTCTTCTTCGTACATATTTTGATTACACACATCAAAAGTAGTACCCTTTAAAATTTAAGTTTATGCCATCTAATTGTAAGAGACACTTGAAGTTGCAATTTAGCTTATGTGAGATCTTAACTAGATTGCAATGACAAGGTAAATCTCCATGTTACGTGAGACCGTATCTGGAATATTTACAGTTTCTAAATTAGACAAATTAATTGAGTTAGTTAGTGAGATCTATGACTCAAGGCATAAGATGGGATGAAACATGTTTACATTGCAAATAGATTTTTGGCAATTGTAAATCCCATAATGATCTAGGAATTGAAAAATGTTTGTCAATTATTGTTCGACAATCAACTTGTTGAATACTATCATTACTAGCAGATCAACTGATGTAATGGTACTATATCAATTAGGATCATAGCTTTAAGAAAATTATATGGTTTATATGAATATTAACCAATGGGTATTTAATTTTCTTAAAGATTTAATTATCGAAAATACTAAAATTGAATTTTGTTAATTCTTTTAAATGTATTAATGCAACATTAAACCGTAAACGTGGGTTATTCTTTATTGGTAAATTGATCTACACCCGTAGGGGTTTTTGGCTAGAGTCAACTTCACTAAAAGAATATACCTAGTCTCCTTTCCATGAGAGAAGAGTGAGACTCAATCATATTCCTTTTCATGATTGAGAAAGGTAATGATAGGAACATTAAATTGTCTAAATTCTAATATATATAACTCATAGCAAACTTTAATAGTTGAGAGAATTTTATGAGTTATTAAATTAGTAGTTAGACTAATTACCGCAAAAATGGTAGAAGGCAAATTAGTTGTTTTGCTTTGACCATTTAAATGTGCTACATACTATTGTAGGGATGATAGACCTATTAAGGAAGAAAGTGCATGCCCAATTTTTCAAATTAATAGCATTGATGGATAGTCCATCATCTACATAGTAGAATACACTCTTTAGTACCTAAGTAATTCTTACGTATGGGCTTTCTAAAAGGTGTAGGAAAGTAAATACCACACTATTTACTTTCACTGGTTATGAAACACTTACAATGTTGTCAAATGCATTGTGTTTATTACTGAATAAGGAATTATTGTAATGTTCTCTAATTCAGTGGGAACTACAAGCTTTATTATCTTGGTAGTAACCCAGATTATTTCTAGATTGTCTCGAAATAATACATTACTTTCAAATAGTAGACGCTCGTATATTCAAGGATAGCCATGCGCGTTTCCTTGTTAATTAAGTGGTTCTGCATCTACTTGTAATGCTATATGATGTTGTTCCATGCACAAGTGGGAGAAATCTTTATTGTGTGCAAGAAACAACACATAACAATATGATTAAAGGATTCTATTGACCAAGAGATGGTGTTCATGAATACTTTAGTTAAACATGTTTATGTTTTATTGTAAAGCCACAAACATGAATTCTTTTAATTGTTACAAGACTTATAATAATATAAAGTAAGACGTTAATTTGTTATGTCTTCTTATTAAGACATATACATGAAGTCATTAAGTTGATAAATGACTTATAACGTATAGTAGGATTATAACTATCTATGTCTTCTTGTTAAGACATGGACATGAAGTGACTTGGTCAAAAAGTACTTGTGTTATAAAGCATGCAATTGGCTTGGAAATTCTATTGTACCATTAAGTTGACTTAGTTGGTAAATAGGTAAGCCAAAAGGTATATGTTTATCTTACATATTGTTAGATTGTCTTACAATATTAAGTCTAATAAAATACCACAAGTTTTTGGTATGTTCAGTTAGGAGAATCAAACTCTTATTGTAACGTTTGATTCAAAATAACTATATCTTCTTTTCTTCCAAAAGTTAATCAAGGTTAGAATATTGAGTATGAATTGTATATACTCAATAAGACTCCAATCTAGAAGATTAATAAGATACCATTTTGTTATGGAATGTGATAAATCACATTAAGTCTTAAATGAAGTTCTGAATTGTTAAACTGCTTATGAGTAGGTTATTAACAAAGTAGAGTCTGGAACTGTCAACGTGTATTTGTAATGTCTCAAAAGAGAACAATTTAGTGTTGCTCTACTTGCTAAGTATTTATAGATAGTCTTTATATTACAAAAGGCAAGTGATAGGTTTTATCTTGAAAAAATAAAATTACAAGATACATTATCTTCTAAAACACACTAGTGAATATCATGATGAGGCTAAACATGTAAATGATAAACCTCAAGATGATGGAATTCTCATTCATAGATCCGCAAGGATATCTCAGATATTTGATTAATATGCTGAGGATTATGAGTTACAGGATTATGGTAAAACTGATAATCATTATGATGCATTACCAAATATTGAATTGGGTAAATTACTCATACTATGAATGTTAAGATGTTGCCCATAAAGATAATCAATTTTGAGGAAATTGGATTATCTTAATCTAAATAGTTAGACTAGAGAATTAAGATGAGTTTCTTCAAAGAGAAAGAAAACCCTAGTGGTTTAAATCTTTGTGTAGAAATCATATGGACAATATTGTACACATGTTTAATGCATGTATTATGACAAGATTATTAATCACACTTAAGTAATTAACTGTGATTGAATATTCTTTCCTAGGCACATTAAATATATAAAGATGATAATTGTCATAACAATTTTCATTAATATGAAAAATGAATGTTAAAACTCTTTCTTGAGTGATTACTTGTGCGAGGACGGTAAGTAATCGAAAGGAGTTTTTGAATTCAAATAATCTTTGGAAGTGTACAAAGTGCAATAATTTATGAATGGATTAATGCATGCATCTAGGAAATAAAACTTATGTTTAATTATTAAATCCAAGTTTTGATTTATAATTAAAATAAGATAATTCTTAAGTATTCCTAGAAGCTAGTGGGAGTATTATGTTTATTTTCTTAAATCATATATATTGTATAACATATAGGCAGTAACATTCCATCAAAGTTAAATGTTAAGTTTTAGTTTGGAATAAAAATTCACTTGAAAGATTTAGAAAATAAGACATACAACCTTGGAATATATGTTTATTGTTATAAACATGTGCGTAAATAAATGGATCTAATAGAACATGATATATCATTTAGAAAGTCTCAATGGATATGTAGAACATGAATAAAATCTAAGTTTGACACAAGGATTTTTCATGTACATCATATTATTGTTTTATCAAACTTGAATGCAATCTGATTTGACAACATTGATATCTAATTGAAAGTTATTAGATAATAGTATAATAAAATAAAATAGAATATGCTTGGATTTAGAATTGCATTCCTCAGGCTGGATTCTATCGATGAACAATATGTCAATTGTTTTGCAAATTGTCATAGCCAACAAACTTGAAAGTTTGGAAAACGTCAAACATTACACAATAGATATTAAAGTTTATGGACTTTTAAAGAGCATATTGTTGTTTATATAAAATAATGCTAGTTTAATTGAGATGACACTCAATACTAGTCATGGTATGATTTTATCCTTGTTAATTGCCATGTGAACTAGTTGTACTCCACTAAAAGCATAGTTGCATTATACATTAAGGAATAAGAATATTTTAACCTTTAAAATGTTTGAAAGTTTGATTATCATAAATTGGTGATTGAGGATGTCACACACTTTATGAAAAACTATGTGGCAATATCAAATTATTTGAATGTACACATACAAGAACTTCACTAGTTGAATTCTTGAAATAAGTATTCTCAAAATTCTGATAGATCAAGGTTAGTTGAATTTTATGCCTTGTCAACAAGTGTGATTGTCATGACTTGAGGCATAATTCATCAAGTAAAATTTTCATGCACTGATCTATTTAGTATTTGGATAAAGGATATTAAGTAATTATTATTTATAATGAATTAAAGTATTTGGTACGTTTGTTTTCATTAATAATAGATTCTATCATATATTTGCATGTTTAAATCCATGAATAATTTGTGTTATTCTAAATAGTCTGTTGTCGATCAATCATATGGGAATATGATTGAATTAAGACAAATATGAGGTATTGGTTATAATATACTTTGTATATTGATGGGTGAACATGCCAAACTCACATGATATTCAAATGATTGAATATAGGACTTACCCCAACTACAGAATTGTACTTTATGGATCTTTGTCATCAAGTAAATCATGTTTATTTATCCTCAGACTTGAGATACCAGAAAAGTGTCATGGGTGTAGCACATTTTCTATGAAATAGTCTAACGCTAATCGTAACTGTTAGTTATAAGTGTTGTTTTCAGGAATGTTGTAAAATTCATGGGTTTGCTTATAGTCAAGAGAAAATTTGTTCCTTCGAATTTGTTTCGAAGTTTAATACTGCTGGGCCCCTCGTGGGGTTGATCAGATGAATGTGTGGCCACACCCAAAAGAGATCTGAAATACGTTCCGATAATTTTGGTAATCTTGATCAATCGATGAAACGAGAAACAGAATAGTTAAATTATGAAATGACTAAGATCCATATTCATATTTAACACGGTATTAGAAACAAAATGATAAGTATAATGATGAATCATTAACTGTGCTTTGTGAAACCACACTCTAGTTGTTCTAGGGGAATTTGTGTGTTGCTAGACGCTAACAAATGTCATTACTGTTATAGATATATGTCCATGTGGGAGCTGTTGGATTGTGAACATGTATAATAACGTATGTGCAGTTTCGAACTCGAGCCTACTGAAGGCACACACGTATACATTTAGAGAACATTTTATATAATGTAATTAATATATTAGATGTGTTAATTATATTAAATATTAATACACGAAATATTTAAATGCTCGAACAAGGAAAAAGAGAGAGGGTCCAAGTGTCATTTCTAGTAAAACTAGAGGAGGTGTTTGAGTATAACTTGGAGACCAAGTTATTACTTAAACTATATAATG
Source organism: Artemisia tridentata subsp. tridentata (assembly GCA_021014915.2). NCBI lineage: Eukaryota > Viridiplantae > Streptophyta > Magnoliopsida > Asterales > Asteraceae > Artemisia > Artemisia tridentata. Next base: position 53,528,807 of record CP139509.1, on the reverse strand, counting down.
ACCCTTTAGGATCATGACATATTGACGACACAAAACAATCCCTTATGAGATGATACTTCACGATCATGCATAATTCTATTATATGCATGCTATTATCATGCATGCAATACCACCAATCGACTGCTCACTAGTACACAAATGGTTTTTAAGAACGGTTAAAACACATTTTTTAAAACGGAATTGAACCGTTGTATTAAAGAGGGTAGTAAATAATAGGCAAGATTATTTAAAACGGTTTTGAACCGTTGTAAAAGACATGTTACCAAATTACTCGATTCATGATATATAATATTAAAATATCATTATTTACAACGGTTTTTTTACACCGTTCTCAAAATTCATACATTAAAAAATAATAATAAAATCTCAAACACTTTAAATATAATTTTAGGTGTTGGCAGTACAAGTTTTTTTTTATTGATATTATTGTTCTTCGTCATCCTTATGCATTTTGAGAACCTTATCATCGGAGAGTAAATTATCTTGGTTTCTTATTCTCTTGTTTTTTTAGAGTAAATTATCCATGGTTTCTTATTCATTTGATTTTTTTAACCAAAAATTTCTTCTTCTCTTGTTGACAGTCATATTTATGTGGTCATGATGGGCATTGACGCATTGTGAGTAGATTTATTACCTCAAATCCATATTGTGTATCAAACAATCATCCTGCATTATTAAAAAGTCAAAAGGAAATTTTTATCAATATAACTAAAAGTAAAAAGTAAATCTACAATATATGAGACACAATAAAGAACTCACAAAGGTAAAATGAAACAAAAAAGATGGAACAATACCTTTTTTATGTGGTCAACATTAATGGGCACTTCGAGTAAACTTACTACCTCAAATCTAAATTGTGTATCAAACATACTTAGAGAAAAGTCAAAGGAGGATCTTAATCAATATAACTAAAAAAAGGAAAAGAAAATCTGCAACATATGATATACAAAAAAAAAAAAAAAAAAAAAAAAAAAAAAAAAAAAAAAAAAAAAAAAAAAAAAAAAAAAACCCCACAAAAATAAGATGAAACAAAAAGCTGCAATAATACCTTTTTAGATAAATGGATGATGAACGCCCTTGAAGATCTGCAAAAAAAGTTAAACATCGGAAAAACTTGAGTTTGTTTTAGCCTTTTAGGATAAATAAAGAGAGAAAAATACACTTGTTGTTGATATGACAAAGAGAAAGAAAGATGGGTGAAATAAATAGAAAGAAATAAGGGTGAAAAGGAAAAGGGGGAAAATTCCCGCTCATTTGAAAGTGAAAATCTCTTGAAAATTTTTATATATTTTTTGTTACGAATTATTTATACACCGTTCCAAATAATAAAATTAAATTATAAAATATTCAATTTTTTAGAACACTTATCTACACCCGCTGTAAATAATCAAATTAGCAATTCTTCTTTTAAAACGGTTATATAAAACCGCTACAAATAATAAAATTAAATTATAAAATATTCAATTTTTTAGAACACTTATCTACAACCGCTGTAAATAATCAAATTAGCAATTCTTCTTTTAGAACGGTTATATAAAACCGCTACAAATAATAAAATTAAATTATAAAATATTCAATTATTTAGAACAGTTACATACAACCGCTTTAAATAATAAGATTATATTAAATAGACAAAACAACCGTTTTAAATGACATATTTTATACTACGTTATCTTTATTAATCGTAATATATAATCTTTTTCAAATTATTTAGTACGGTGGAATTGAAAACCGTTTTAAAATGTCCGTTGTAAAATACCCATTTTCTACTAGTGGCTATAACATAAATATGTATGTATGTGCATGTAACATCCATGCATATCATGTTAGTATATTTTGCATGCAATTGTTTAAGCATGCAATATGTTGATATTTTATCCTTGTTCGACAAACAGTAATATGTCCCTTTGTGGGATTCGATCATGCGACGCTAAGATCCAAAAACAAGAATATCATATTCGTTGTTTGTTCGTGTATTAAGCACTAGCATCCTAGTGTTCTCGGTTGACGTGTAGTGTGAGCAACCTTAGAGGAATCAACACTATTTGATTCTTGGTGGTGAAGCTTTATCGACTTTATTCTAGTCGATTTTCGTAAACCCTAATTTATTAGGGTTTGTGATTTGATCTTAATTTGAGGTTTTTCTACAAACCCTAATTGCATGGATTACTAAAAAATATGCGTTTCTTTTATGTTTCGGTTAACTAATTACAAGTATTTGTTTCTTATCTTCCGCTGCGTGCTTTGTGTATGTTTACTTGTTTGTTATACAATTGTTATGATATATATAAATTCCAACATATATCAATTTGGATAGTAGCAACTTATCTTTTGTCAATGTATTTTTCAAAAGTAAGCTAGATTACGAACGAGACATTTGAAGCAGCAAAGAAAAACATGACGTAAATGATCTAGAAAAAAACTATTCGCATTATTGTGAGTGGAAAATATGAATTTGTTCACACTTGAAAGTGTCTAGCTAGCTCGATTTGGACACTCAAGTTATTTTAGACAAGATACATTATTTTGGGTTTATGAATTGCTAAAAAAGATCGAATGTAACTATATTTTCAGATGCTAAGAGGTTGATTGGACGAAGATTTAGTGATTCAATAGTGCAAGATGACATGAAGTTGTGGCCTTTTAAAGTTATAGAAGGGTCTGCGGACACCCCAAAGATTGTGGTCTCTGACAAAGGTCAAAAGAAGGAATATTCGGCTGAAGAAATTTCGTCAATGATTCTCCGGAAGATGAAAGATACTGCAGAGGAGTACCTTGGAAAAACTGTGAAAGATGCAGTGGTAACAGTCCCAGCATATTTTAATAATTCACAACGTCAAGCGACTAAGGATGCTGGCACTATTGCAGGACTGAACATCATTCGTATAATCAGTGAACCTACAGCGGCTGCAATTGCTTATGGTATGGACAATAAGCCTGATATTACTCAAAAGATTAATGTGCTCATATTTGATCTGGGCGGCGGTACTTTTGATGTTTCTCTGTCAACGGTCGATGAAAATGGTATTTTTAAAGTTCAAGCAGTTGCTGGTGACTCTCATTTGGGAGGTGAGGACTTCAATAATCGCATGGTGAAACACTGTGTGCGAGAATTTCAAAGGAAACGTAATAAGGACTTGACAGGGAACCTAAAAGCAATGGCGAAGCTTCGTGTTGAGTGCGAGAAAGCAAAAAGGTTTCTCTCGAGCTCAACTGAAACTTCATTTGAAATAGATTGCTTTGGGATTGAATTTAATATGAAGTTTACTCGAGCCAAATTCGAAGAATTGAACATGGATTTATTCAGCAAGTGCATTAATACAGTGGAGAAATGTTTGAATGATGCAAATATTGAGAACTCATGTGTAGATGAGATTATTCTTGTTGGTGGCTCGACTAGGATACCTAAGGTCCAGTCTATGTTGCAGGAATATTTTGGCCAGAAGCAGCTACGCAAGAATGTGAACCCTGATGAGGCTGTTGCATATGGTGCGGCCGTTTTGGCGGCAAAGTTAAGTGGTGACAAAGATAACAAGCTTCGAGATTTGGAATTATTGGATGTCACTCCTTTGTCACTTGGGGTCGCAATAATCGGAGACCAAATGAGTGTTGTGATCCCAAGGAACACTCCGATTCCTACAAAGAAGGCCCGGAATTATTCTACAACTGTTGACAACCAAACAAATGTAGATATTAAGGTGTATCAAGGTGAAAGAGCCCGATACACTGATAACCATTTCTTAGGTATGTTTAATATATCTGGAATACCACCTGCTCCCAAAGGAGTTCCCACAATTAAGAAATGTTTAGAAATAGATGCCAACGGTATCATCACAGTCACCGCAGAGATAGTGTCCACCGGTAACACGAAGAAACTCATAATTACCAATGAAAATGGAAGACTCTCGAAAAGCGAGATTACTAGGATGATTAAGGATGCTGAGAGGTACAAACGTGAGGATGAAGAATACAAAAAGAAAGCGGGTGCATACAATGCGTTACAGGATTGCTTATACAACATGAAGAATAAGATCAAAGACTACAATATCACAAAGAGGGTGCAACCCGAGAGCTTGGAGGTAATCCAGACCGCAATTGCTGATATGTCTGAGTGGCTCGAGGACAACGAATGTCAAACAATTGCAGAAATTCAACGCATGAAGGTCTTCCTAGAGCTTATATGTAGTCCGATTATCTAGTCGTCACATCATGTTCGCGAGTCAAAATTTGGGTTTTTCTGAAGTGTGTTGTTTCAGCTGTCTTATTCTTTTTAATTTGCTTAAAGGATTTCAAGTACTCATGATTTGTAATATTTAATAAGCTGTTACATAATGTTATTCCTTGATGTCGAAATGGAATTACATAAGGTTAAATACAAAACCATCATTACTTTCCATCTCGACTTCGATAACTTGGAAAATATAATTAAGCAAAATGATAGTATTAAAGATTTTTAAGACTATATATCATCATTTCAAGTAACTATTTCCAATGTGGCTTAGACCACTCAGTGTGGTCACGCAAAACGTGAGTGAAAGCTTAACGCAGCCAGCGTTAAAGCCAAGTTACCATACCGGGGGAGCGATTTAAGCTTCTGCGTTAAACCCCACGTTAAGCTGCTAACGCATCGTGAAGAATGTATCAAATTAAAAAAATTAAAAAAAAAAATCATTTTAGCCCCATCCAACGTCTTTAAGACCGTTGGATTTGAAAAAGAAAATTACAATTTGCACCCTCCAACGTTTATAAAAGCTACATTAAAAAAAAAAAAAAAAAAAAAAAAAAAAAAAAAAACCTTTAAAACCTTAAAACCTTTTTCCCACCACTATAAATAACCAATTAACACACAACTTTTTTTCACATTTCACAACTCAATCTCATCTACAAATACTTTCATTTTCTAAAAAAAATGTCGGGATTTAACAACAATAACGATAGTTTCTTGAATCTCATGGGTGGGTTGAATAACCCAAACGCGGGTTCATCTTCAAACCCGAACGCAGGTTCATCTTCAACCAACATCACTTTCCCTAACCCACTCGGCTTGTCGAGCCAAGAACTTTATCTACAACATCAACGATTTCTATATTGGGAACAAAACCAACAAAACACACTAAACACCAATTTCCAAAATCTACAATTCTCACAACAATCACAACCGCCATCCCAATCATCACAAACACAAACCGGAACAAATGAAGTTTCCGAAACACCTACGTCTCCTACAAAGCCATTCAAACGAGGTGGTAAACGAAAGGCCAAAAAATCCAAAGAACCCGAACCAAACGAACCAATCGAACCAAATGAAGAAAATCCCGACGTGACCAATACACGTTGGCAACCAAGTGAGGAAAAACTACTTGCAAAGTGTTATGTGGCCGCTACCCTCGCGATACTTTTTGGAAACGGGTAATCAACGAGTTCAATAGACTCAATTTTCAAAACCGCAACAAGGATATGTTACAAGGCAAGTGGAAAACGTTGAACCGTGATTGCATGAAGTTCAACGCGTACTACAAACGTTCAAAACGTTGCGAAAAAAGTGGGGAAAGTGAGATGGATATCATGCGACGGGCTAGAGAAATGTACCGTGACGAGCACAAAAGTGCGCCGTTTAATAACGAGGAGGCGTGGGAGGTTTTGCGTGCTCATAAAAAATGAGACGCGCCGGAACCGCTTGATTTAACCGGCGATGTCCCAAGCCAAACAAACGAGGCGTTATTCGGTCATGATGACCAACCACGTCCGATGGGCAAAAAGCGTGCTTCGAAAGAAAGCCAAATCCGAGAGCACGACAAGTACCGGGGGAGCGAGTACCGGAGGAACGGGCTCGTTAAGCCAATTCGAGGAGGCTATTACATACGAGTATCGGCAGATACGAGAAACCGCCCAAGAGGCGTATCGGGCGGCTAAAGAAAAAGATCAAACGATTCAAATGTTGGAAGAGATGAAAATTTCTGATGATTGACACTACCGGCAGGATCCAAACGTTGCGTTTTGGATCGATTTGGAAAAGACAAAATCATCAAAGAATATAATTTGCAACCTCGACAGCAGATGTAATTATATTTCGTAATTTCCATGTTGTAGTTTCCTTTATGTCATGTTTTTTTATTTCGTTTTTTTTTTTTTTTTTTTTTTTTTTTTTTTTTTTTTTTTTAAATTCGTATTGTTATGTTTAAGATGTAATGTTATGTGATTTATTAAATGAAGTATTAGTTTTAGTTTAGGGGTTGAATTTGAAAATAGTTAAGTTAAATTTGATGTAGCACTGAGTCAAAGTTTAACTTTGAGTGATCATACCCTATACTCTTAGTGGTAAAGTGGTGACAAAGTCTCGGAAAATTCATGATTGTATATATATATATATTGTACATGTTATAAATTAGATATAATTTTTTATATACTATAGCTTTCTTAGTAAAAAATAAGTACGAATAGTCAAATATATACATCAAGAATAAAGTTATGCTTACACTTTGTTAAGCTATTGTATTTTTATACATCTAAAGAGTGACCTGTAATTAATTAACATAAACAAAGTTTATAAAACGTATCACTCAACGGTCGTAGACATTAATTAACTTGACAATTATAGTGGTTAAACTACGAGAATTAGATGAGAATTAGTTGCGCACCAAGTAAATAGGTCCAGGTAGATCAATTAATAACAACAGCTACCTGAGAATTAGTTGCTTTCCTCCCTAAAACATAAATACTCAAATGCTGAAGCTTCTCATTCTGTTAAATTCGGTTTTGTTAAAATATTTTAATGTTTGGTACACTCTCTGGTATGTAGTCTTAAGTTGAGAGTGTTAAGATGAAGAAGCATCGTGAAGTAAAGTTTCATGTATGCATTACTGAAAACCAGTTACAAACCAAACCGGCATGTCTTCTTCTAAACCAAAAGTGAAATCCTTCGCCATACAATTCTTTACAAATAATTAATTTAAATCATTTATAATTAATTTAAAATTATTAAAAAAAAAATAATAACTCTAACTTATAACGACCACTTGTAGCTACCACATGTGGACACTATAGGTTTGGCGGGTTTTTTCCACCTCCGGGAAACTAAATGTTGACCGGCAAAATTTGACCGTTGCCATACCTATAGCGACTGCATGTAGTCGCTATAGATAATAGTCCAAGCAAATATGCAAGATGCTCTCGTTTTGTCGCTAAAAGTTTTGGTCAAAGACAGGGCAAAGAATGTAGGTTTTTTTTTGTCGTTTAGTGTACCTATGGCGACGACATCATCGTTTTTATAGGTCACGAGCACTGAAATTGGTGTAGTGCCTCCATCAATTTCATTACTTAGATGTAAACTGAGTCATTTGCTTGAATTTATTTCAAAGTATATATGAATTTCAGTTTGGATTTATTTAAATGTCAAAAATAAAAAAAAGTAACTACAAAAAGTCGTCTACATATTATATATACATCAATTTGCACAAATGTGTGCGTGTAAGCTACCACGAACTGAGAGGCGATCTCTAAACGTGGAAAACTGAATTAGTCATATTGTTAGCGGAGATGATAAATAATTAAATAGTACTAGTATACACAAAATAATATAAATACGTGTATTTCTCTATGGGGCAATTACATATATGCCCCTGCTAAGCTAGTTTATTACATATATACCCAAGCTTAAAATTTAATTACATATATCACTTTCCTAAACACTCTTAATTACATATATACCCAATTCATTTAAAATAGCTTATTAAATGACTATTATACCCTTATTAACATTAATATATTTCCCCCTTCTAATATCATTTCTTACATAGTTTCACCTTTATTTCCCCCTTCTAATATCATTTCTTACATAGTTTCACCTTATATATTACATATTTACATATTATACCTTCTAATTTCATATATTACATATTTGTCAAAGAAAAAAAAATTACATATTTCACCATCTATATTACATATTTTTCTTTTACCACCTTCTAATAATTTTATTTTTTCTTATAGATGGTGAAATATGTAATTTTTTTTTCTTTGACAAATATGTAATATATGCGCTGACATGTGTAACAAATTAAAAGAGTCGGTTAGAACGCACACAATGAATACAACATATGTAAAATAAATAATCAAAAACACACTTAACGGAAAGTAATAATAATGCTAAGATAAAATTTTCGTTTAAGTAGTGTGATCAAAAGGTTAAAATAAGGGTCTCCTTTGATTAAGTCAAGATTTTAGTACTCTCAAGTGATACATACGGGAATTGTTGTAGAGATGATGATTCCTTCGAAATAAAAGTTTTGAGCACAGATGTTACTTGTAGTCTCTTTGGGCAGTGAGAATGTACATACAACATAACAAGACAATTAAGCCGGAACAAATTGAACTGTAGATTGTAAGCCTAATAGAGAAACATTCTATAAGAACATATATAGATGTTTAGAAGTTTGACTGAATTTAATCAATCACTTTTTTGTCAACCTGGAAGGCCTTTGCAAGAGTATCATCAGATACGATCGGCCACACAGAAGTCCTGAAGAGTACTGGATGGAGAAGAACTAGGGTTTGCGTCGACTGGATGGATTGCGAAGAGTGGAGATGGAGAAGAAGAAGGAACGTCGTTTGCGTAACTGGAGATGGATTGTGTTTTATTTTCTTTTTTAATAAAAGGCTAGATTGGTAATTTCAAAGAAATTGGGTATATATGTAATTAAAAATTAGGGTTGGGTATATATGTAATTAGGGGTGTTTAGCAAGGGGAAATATGTAAAAACCCCTATTTTTTTTTGTGTTATATAAACTTAGAGAGATGTCAGAAAATCAATGAAACACACAAAACTTTAGATCAAGAAACTGAGGGAAATCATACTCTAAGAGAGTGATCGGTACAATAACTCAAGATATAAAAAAAATCCGGCCACATCAGTATCACATCAGATTTAACATTTCAACATTAATTAAAAAAAAAAAAAAAAAAAAAAAAAAAAAAAAAAAAAAAAAAAAACCCTTATCATAACACCACCTTTTGGGACCCACTTTTCTTTCAAAAAAATAAAAAATTACAATTTTAACCCCTAAACTAATATTTCATTCATTAAACAACCTAACATTATATTAATAAACTTAAAAATAACAATAAAAAAAAAAAAAAAAAAAAAAAAAAAAAAAAAAAAAAAAGTTACAACATAAAAAAAAACCCTTATCATAACACCACCTCAACATCGCCGGTTAAATCAACCGGTTCCGGCGTGTCACATTTTGCATGGCTTTTCAAAATTTTCCCACCCATCTTCTTGGGTAAACGAGGCTCCTCTAGCTAGTCACGGTACATCTTTCTAGCCCGTCGCATGTTATCCAACTCATTTTCCCCATTTTTTTTCCAAACGTTTTGCACGTTTGTAGACCTCTGATGAAGCGAAAAGTGTACCGCTTTTAGGGGGTCATTTAAGCCCTAAATCGTATTTATTTGATCAAATATTGCCCTAAATCGTTCCTTTTGTCATTTTAGGTACTTTTGAGAAGAAATCTGGAAAAGGAAGCATTTTGGACGTTTTTGGAGCATAAAAGTGAAGAAAACGACAAAGTCTCAAAATCGGCTAAAAAGTACCTTAGACGGCGTAGATATTGGTCTAGACGGCGTCATGGCTTGGCAAGAAAAAGGTGGATATGAAAATTACTCATAATAAGCCAGAGAAATTTGCATGGGAATTCTGACGGCGTCACCCTTTGGAGTGATCAAGGTCGTCACGGTATAAGTTAAAGAGGGACGGCGTCACGCCTAATTCTGACGGCGTCAAGCCTTGATAAGCCAGAACGGATTTTGGAGAGCTAAAGAGGGACGGCGTCAAGAAGGCCATTCGGGAACCCTAAAAGCGGCGAGGTGACGCGTCACACTCCATAACGTGACGCCGTCAGCCCCTAATCTCTATATATAGTTTTGCAATTTTTTGTCATTAGTGTGGAACTTATTTTGGAACTTTGTGTGTGAAAAACCCTAAGACGATTTTAGCAGCTTTTTCAAGGCTTTTTGCCTTGAGATCTTCCATGTTACATTGAAGATAAGTTATCAATTAATCATTCAATATGTCTATGTGTTGTTTGATTCTATATTGTTCTTGTCTTTTGTTTAACATGCTAGGCTAGGTTATCTTTGTGTTTGCTTAGATCTAATGAAACTAGCTATTGATTATTGGTTATTAGTGTGTTATTAGTTGTATTGGATGATTGTTTATCTATGTTAGGCTTAAGAAAACTGGCTAACTTCCTATTCGGTAACTTGCTTGAACGTCTTAAGAAACATGAACCAATGCGTACTAAAGGTTTTCATGGTTGTATTTAATGCACAAGCGAATTCTAGTGATCCCATGTTAGGAGCTTCCTAGCCGGCTCGACATAGGAGTGAAGTAGGAGCTTGTAGAGTTGGGGAAGTACGTACGCCACCCCACGATTGGTATTAAGGAATACACCCGTCATCCACGCAATTAATACACACTAATCAACCGGTAAAAGATAGTTAGGGAGTAAGGAAATCTAAGTAAACACATTTCTCCCCACATAAATTTCACCACCTTTTCATTTTCTGTTATTTTATTTTATTTGCATTCGTAGTTATTTGGGTTAGTTGACTAGCAACTAATTCCGCCCACTCTTTCAAACCCGAGATTTTACTTGCTTTCATAAAATTATAAAAACATAAAAAGAATCTTCTCTCACCCTTAGACCTATTAGAGTAGTTTTTCATACCTAACGAACACTATTCCCTGTGGAGAACGATCAATCCCCCGTACTTACCACTACACTATACTACATCGGTCAGGTACACTGCCTGGTGGGGTTGTAAGCCTCTTGAGATCCCTCGAGAGGTAAAACCTGTTGTAAGGTTGCAAAACCACGCATCAAGTTTTTGGCGCCGTTGCCGGGGAATAGTTATTGTTTAGGTTGAATTTTTATTTTATAGGTCTACTCACTAGATTCCTTTCTAGTGAGATTTTTTATTTTATTTTTCTAGGTTTTCTTTAGTCTATCTTTTTTTTCTTCGTTTCTTTGTTCGTAACCATTACCATCCGACATCATGGAAGGTGGTAATATCCTTGATCCCAACAACCCACCACAACAACCACCACCTCCTAGAGCCCGTACTTTAGGAGAGTACTCCCGTCCTAGCCACCATGGCTATCGAAACACCATTGAGCTCACTCAAGGAGCCAATGTCACTCCCTTGCGATCCGACACCATCCGGTTGGTGCAAAGCGGATGCGCATTCCATGGACTTCGTTCTGAAGATCCTAATCAACATCTCAAGGACTTTCTCAAAATCGTTGATTCTATAGACCTTGATGTTGCCACTCGAGAGACGACCCGACTGCGTCTCTTTCAATTCTCTCTGCGGGACCAAGCTAGTCAATGGCTAGAGCGTCTACCCGCAGGATCCATCACCTCGTGGGATGATCTCACCACTCGTTTCCTTGCTCAGTTTTTCCCACCGGGAAGAACTACCAAGCTAAGGAAGGATATCTTGATGTTTGAACAACGTCGAGGCGAAACCCTCTACGGGGCATGGATTCGATTCAAGGACTTACTCCAAAAAGTCCCTCATCATGGCATAAATCTCTGGCTTCAAATCCAAATCTTCTATGACCATGTTGATTACCACACCAAGCGTGCCATCGATCGAGCCGCCGGGGGCAGATTGCGCGACAAAAGCGCCGAGGAATCATGGGAGATCATTGATGAGCTTGCATCCGACGATGATGAATTGTGGCAAGTTTCCCACGACGTACGCTCGGCGGTCAAGACATATTCATCGCCCGATACAGCCAATCAAATCACTGAGGAAAGCGTTAGTGAACTTGAGAAAAGGGTTGCATATCTTATGGAAAAGCAAAAGAGACCCTTAAGTCCACAAAAAGCAACAATTAACTCGGTCTCAAGCGTTAAGCAAATACCATTGTCCGAATCACCCCGTAGGGAAAATACTAAACCCTTCCATAAGCACGCTCAACCCAACTCACCACCTCAGGAACTTAGTCCAACATTCGAAGCTCGAATGAGAGAATACATGTCAAAACACTCCGAACGGTTGGCAAAATTTGAGGAAGCCGTCTACAAACAGAAGGAGGAAATGGAAGAGAAGATGGCGGAGATGATGAACCTTTTGAAAGAATACACAAATACAAAAGCTCCTAAAAATGTGCTAGTGCGAAAAGATGTTGAAGTTCCCAACACTAAATGTGTTAATGCCGTCTCCGTCGTCCAAGAGGGCGAAAATGATGGAAGAGGGAAGTTGATAACTATGGAAGTTAACAAAATTGACCTCGTCCCACTTAATGACGGAAACACCAATGCCTACACATGCAATTCCGACAAGGGAAAGGAGGCGCCCACTGAGGAGCGCCAATTGGAAGAACCACCAAAGTCACAACAAGTGAGGCATTACTTGAAGCACGAAATAAACAAGGAAACCATAAACGATTGGGTGGGAAACTATCGACGTACTCATCTACCCAACAAGGAGTCCAAGAGGATGGAACCGGATGATGAATCCGACACATCACCCGGAGGGCAATTGTATGAGTGCCTCATAAGACAAAAGTTAGTGGAAAAACAGGAATTCTACGGGGTCTTCGAAATACCATGCAGCATTGGAAAACTCAAGTATCTAGATGCAGTAGCTGACCAAGGTTCCGACGTAAATTTGATGCCTTTATCCGTTTATGTCCAGTTAACCGACGAACTGCCATCCATCACCCGTACTAAACTCTCCTTTGCAAAACATTCTTATGAGTACCCGTTAGGAATTGCGGAAGATGTGTTGGTCAACGTTGCCGGATTCCTGTATCCGGTCGACTTCATGATTATTGAAAGGAATGATATGAATATGCCAATAATCCTTGGGGCACCCTTTCTCGCGACCACTAGGGCACAAATCAATTACGAAAATAGTACCATCCAAATGAAGAAGGGAAAGAAAACAATAAACTTCCCAACGATCCCACGACATATACGAGATGTTGCTCTACAAAAGAAGATGGAGGCGAACCCCAATATAATCCATGGTAATGTTCGAGAGAAAATCCGTGCATGGGAGGCAAGGATTAAGAGTTACAATGAAAATGAGATTAGAGAATGTAAGGGTGGAAATAACGATTATATTGAGGCTGATGAGCAGACCAATAACCCCGCTGGATTCACAAAAGGAGACTTAGTGCTCCTAAGGCATTCGGAAACAATAGCACCTACCAACGAACCAAGTCCCTGGTGGTACGGACCATTCACAATTAAAAGTCTACACCAAGATGGGGTAGTAAGCTTGACCAGCAAGGGAGGAGGTGAAGTGACTGCGAATGTCGAGCGATTGAGACACCACCACCCTGATAACAAGGATTATATCTATCAGGGATACGTCATTATGAATGATGGAGTCACGTAATGTACGTGACTTTGAGTCTAGCTACAAGACTCGTTAATAAAGAAAAGCGCTTCTTGGGAGGCAACCCAAGTTTTTATTTGCTTTGTGTGTTTATTTATTTGTTTGTTTGATTTTATTTGTTTCCGTATGTGTGTTTAAATTTTATTATTATTGATTCATGTTCAAAAGTAAATTGTGAAAATGCTTTATCTTGTTTTTAACTTCGTCTTAACTACATATAAAGGTATTTTGCAAAAGTTAAGTGTAAGGGAAATCTAAATCGGTTTATTTAGAACACAAGTGAACATGAATCGTAATAATAATAAATTAACATACATATTAGTGTTTGTTTGAGTCAAATGCTTGTATCGAGTCATAATGATGTTTTGCAGGATTTCCAGGAAGTAAGGTATAGGTTTTTCCAAAAATTTTCGGAAACGTAACATGAGAATTCTGTCAGATCATTTCTGACGGCGTCAGGTTTAATTTTCTGAAAATTTTTGAAAGTTTTGTTTTCATAAAAAGTTTTTATTAAATCTATAACTTATAATCTCCAGGAATCTGCAAAATTATCATTCCACAAGCATTATATCCTTATATATAGAGTTTATCCCGCCGATGTTATGCAGGTTTTCGTGTTTGTTTTCTCAGGTTTAACAGGTTATTTTGGACAAGGAAATGTTTGTTGGATCAAGCTTTTGGTGATGCATTAGTCTTGGAGCTTTTACATTCTCTTGGAAGAAGATTTAACCATGTTACTTCATTATCCACCGAGCGAATCAGGGGAGTATTTGATTTCATTCTTTTACTTTTTTCTTTTACATCTTGTTATTTGAACATTGGGGACAATGTTCATCTTAAGTGTAAGGGGGGGGGGGTAAAAGTACGATTAGAGAATGCTATTACGCTTGATTTTTGTTTGTTTAATAGTAGATGTGTAATAAAACTGAGATAAATACCTGTTAGGGCAATTTTAGTGCCAAATTTAAAATTTTTTACAACACTTAGGAGTGAAACTTTGATCTAATGAGCGTCTCACGGATAGGAGTTATATGACTAGCACAAAAACCGTACCACTAAAAAATTTTCTACCCCCAAATATGTAAGGTTCGCCCCTAGAATTGGTAGGAAAAGCATTTATGCTATGATGTGTGTGCCGGTAGCACTTAGATTCTAGAACTTGCGTTAGGACCATTCCAAGGCCACAAGTGAGACTACATTCGTGTAGTTAGATTTACTACATGATAAGAGGCATTAGGATTAACCCATTGTTTTACACCTGTGTTTTTGTTATAATTACTTTGGCTACATTGGTCAAGTAATTCTCCCACACCCTTTGCGTTGTACTCATTTTTAGTACACGATACCCCTAGTACACCCCTCAGAGCCTATCTTTTCGTTTCGACCTTTAAGCATTTTACTTAAAGGAATAATTTGTTTACACCCCACTAAAATGTACACCCAAATCGCCTTAGCCTACCCTGTATGCACTCATTTTTAGTGCATTATTGTTACAACATTTGTTTAAACCCAAGTTAATTATCTAGTTGATTACATGGTTGCTAAGTCGAGTCATATCCTTGTACATATTGTTTTGGGACGATTGGGACTCATGGGTAAAGTACTAGTGTAATGGAGTAATGGGGAAGAACATCATTTATTACCCCCATATGTGCTAAATATTTTAAAAGTACTCCAAGTTTTTCGATTATCTTAATTCGAGTCATTAGAATAGTTAATTGTAAAGTTATGTAAAAGTTCAAGTGTAAGGGGAATGCAAGCCCCTATGATGTATTATTTTGGATGGTAGGGCAAAAATGTATGCAAAAAAAAAAAAAAAAAAAAAAAAAAAAAAAAAATGAAAAATCAAGAAAAATACAAAAAAATGAGAAAAAGAAAAATAGAAAAAACATACGGACTACCATCCCGTTTCATTTTATGTTTATTTTATGTTTTTGTATTTTGTTTTTAGCTTAAGATTGAGTCGAGTCTTGGCTTAGCAACATTGTATAGTACATGTAATTGATCAAGATCTTTAACTCGCCACCAGTAAAATATCCCTTATCCAACAAAACCGTGTTTATCATATCCCTACACCTAACGTTATAACCCATTTAAAAGCCCTCTTTGATAGTTTATCTTAGGTGCTTACGCCTAGTGGAGGAGGTTTTTGATCCTTTCCCAAGCCTATGGTAATCTATTTGCTATGACAGGTAGTGAGAGATATTATCCGTTTTCATTTATGAGATTTATTTTGATGACACTTGAGAGATGTGAGTATCTAAACACTACTTGTGAGGTGCTAGTTTGTAATCTCCGTGCTTATTATGATTAAAGTGGAACGAATATTTGTTGTAATTACTTTTATGTTAGCATTAAATGACCCCTAACTTGTATTTTGATTAGAATAAAAGCGCATTTGCTTGAGGACAAGCAAATTTCAAGTGTAAGGGTATTTGATGAAGCGAAAATGTACCGCTTTTAAGGGGTCATTTAAGCCCTAAATCGTATTTATTTGATCAAATATTGCCCTAAATCGTTCCTTTTGTCATTTTAGGTACTTTTGAGAAGAAATCTGGAAAAGGAAGCATTTTGAACATTTTTGGAGCATAAAAGTGAAGAAAACGACAAAGTCTCAAAATCGGCTAAAAAGTACCTTAGACGGCGTCAGATATTGGTCTAGACGGCGTCATGGCTTGGCAAGAAAAAGGTGGATATGAAAATTACTCATGATAAGCCAGAGAAATTTGCATGGGAATTCTGACGACGTCACCCTTTGGAGTGATCAAGGTCGTCACGGTATAAGTTAAAGAGGGACGGCGTCACGCCTAATTCTGACGGCGTCAAGCCTTGATAAGCCAGAACGGATTTTGGAGAGCTAAAGAGGGACGGCGTCAAGAAGGCCATCCGGGAACCCTAAAAGTGGCGAGGTGACGGCGTCACACTCCATAACGTGACGCCGTCAGCCCCTAATCTCTATATATAGTTTTGCAATTTTTTGTCATTAGTGTGGAACTTTGTGAACTTTGTGTGTGAAAAACCCTAAGACGGGTTTTAGCAGCTTTTTAAGGCTTTTTGCCTTGAGATCTTCCATGTTACATTGAAGATAAGTTATCAATTAATCATTCAATTGTCTATGTGTTGTTTGATTCTATCTTGTTCTTGTCTTTTGTTTAACATGCTAGGCTAGGTTATCTTTGTGTTTGCTTAGATCTAATGAAACCTAGCTATTGATTATTGGTTATTAGTGTGTTATTAGTTGTATTGGATGATTGTTTATCTATGTTAGGATTAAGAAAACTGGCTAACTTCCTATTCGGTAACTTGCTTGAACGTCTTAAGAAACATGAACCAATGCGTACTAAAGGTTTTCATGGTTGTATTTAATGCACAAGCGAATTCTAGTGATCTCATGTTAGGAGCTTCCTAGCCGGCTCGACATAGGAGTGAAGTAGGAGCTTGTAGAGTTGGGGAAGTACGTACGCCACCCCACGATTGGTATTAAGGAATACACCCGTCATCCAGGCAATTAATACACACTAATCAACCGGTAAAAGATAGTTAGGGAGTAAGGAAATCTAAGTAAACACATTTCTCCCCACATAAATTTCACCACCTTTTCATTTTCTGTTATTTTATTTTATTTGCATTCGTAGTTATTTGGGTTAGTTGACTAGCAACTAATTCCGCCCACTCTTTCAAACCCGAGATTTTACTTGCTTTCATAAAATTATAAAAACATAAAAAGAATCTTCTCTCACCCTTAGACCTATTAGAGTAGTTTTTCATACCTAACGAACACTATTCCCTGTGGAGAACGATCAATCCCCCGTACTTACCACTACACTATACTACATCGGTCAGGTACACTGCCTGGTGGGGTTGTAAGCCTCTTGAGATCCCTCGAGAGGTAAAACCCGTTGTAAGGTTGCAAAACCACGCATCAACCTCGTTGAACTTTTGGCAATTTTGGTTCAACGTATGCCACTTGCTTGTCAATATATCCTTGTCGCCCGCTTGTGAAATTCTGACAGTTTCATCCTCGGAAACGACGACGTAACACGATGCAAGTAGTATTTCCTCTTTTGGTTGCCAACGTAATGCAGTCATGGTCACGTCGGGATTTCTTTCGGAATAGTGTTCGGGATCTTTGGAATTTTTGCCTTTCGTTTACCTCGACGTTTTGGGCTTTTAGGAGACGTAGGTGCTACGGATTTTTCTTGTGCATCGAATTGTGTACGTGAGGATTGGGATGGCGGTTGTGATTGTTACACGAATTGTAGATTTTGGAAATTCTCGTTTAGCTTTGCATTGTGTTCTTGCCACATAAGAAATTGTTGTTGTTGTTGTTGTTGTTGTGTGGGTAAAGTTGCTCGGGAGTCATGCCGAGTGGGTAAGGTAAAGGGGTTGAAGAAGACCCCACGTTCGGGTTTGAAAAGGAAAACCCCGCGTTCGGGTTTGAAACCAAGGAGGTTCAAGAAACTCTCGTTAGGCTATCCCTTTTTTTTTTTTTTTTTTTTTTTAGAGTGGAAGTATATGAATTTGAGTTTGAGTTGTGGAAGTGTGTAAAAAAGAGTTGTGAAAGTGGTATTTACATTGAGTTATTAAAAGGCATTTTTTTTTTTTTTTTTTTTTTTTGAATTTGAAATCCAAAAGTAGCCATTAACGGGGTGGGGTGTAAGTTTTTTTTTTGTCTTTTGCACGTTGCCCGCTACATTTGTATAGCAACGTACGTTGCTAACGGCAGACAGCTGGTATGGCAACGCCGGCCACGTCGGATTAACGCCCCATCAAATGTTATTGTACCGATCGCTCTAATAGTTAATATATGTTGTAGATTTACCATCTATACTCGAGGAGTCGTTGTATTTCTTTTTTCTCAAAGCTAATACATGCACGAACCGACTCATAGTACAAAAGTAAAGAATTTGATAAGGTAGTGGCACTTTAGCCTCATGTGCTATGTTTATGGAGGATTGACGGAATAAAGGAACAATCGTTAAAAGGAGGGAAGAATGGTGCAAGAGAGTTTGCAGCTTTGGGGTGCTAAGAGAGCTACGTGTGGAATGTTGTTATAGCCATGTTTTACCATCATGCCAAGTTTGGGTTATAACATGGCTATAACACAAAACTACTATAAAGTATTGTGTCGTGTTGGTTCTCGCGAGTGAAAATTGTAGCTGTCAAAAGTTTTAATATATAGGTTATGTGAGTTACCCAACAACTTAGAGGTTGTGGGTTCAAATCTCGCTAGAGACATATGTGAAACTAAATTTGTAAGATAAGTGGCGTAGGTTGTAAAAAAAATGTTGATAAAAAAAGAAAATGTTTCAATATACAGGGAGTTTATAAAAAGCATAGAAAGTAATATCAAACATTGTGTATCCATAGAGTTTTGTAGGACTGCTATACTTTGCTACAATATGACTAATTCAGTTTTCAACGTGTAGGAATCACCTCTCAAGTTCACGGTGATTTTCATAAATCAGTCTCTGCTTATTAAACGCCAAAGACGAAACTAAGAAACAATAGCTCGACCTCAACTAACGCAAATTGAAATATAAAATCAAGAGACGACTTTTTGTAGTATACTTTCTTCTTTGTAAACTATATCGAAATTTTAAAACATAAATATATATATTTATTCCTCCGTATTATTTTCATCCAATGTAGCAGACGACTAAGTTTAAATAGAGAAGAAGAAGCAAAAGACTTGACAAATCACAATCATATTACATTTGAGTACTGAATTTAATGGAAGGAAGATTAAATGGAGCTCCAGAGATTGGCATTGACCTTGGAACAACGAACTCATGTGTTGCGGTTTGAAAGCATGGTCAGATTCAAATCATCGCCAATGATCAAGGCAACAGAACGACCCCTTCTTCTGTTGCTTTTCTCAATGAAGAACGTCTTGTCGGGGATGGTGCCAAGAATCAAGTGGTCAGGAACCATGCCAACACCATATATGGTACGTATACTTCTTTGGAATAACAAATGCTCGCAAATATATGGTACATATCTGTAACTTAAACAAAACTCATGTTGATTGGAGGGTCACTTTGTACTGCTTGGCTAAATACATGTTAGTCTTTGATCTACCAACTTTCTTTTCCTAGTTTATAGTACAAGATGTTTGTAAAAAATTGTCGATCAAGACTATATATCAATTTGGATAGTAGCAACTTATCTTTTGGTAATGTATTTTTTAAAAGTAAGCTAGATAACGAACGAGTCATGTGAGCAGCAAAGAAAAACATAACGTATATGATCGCATTATTGTGGGTGGAAAGTATGAATTTGTTCACACTTGAAAGTGTCTAGCTTGATTTGGACACTCAAGTTCTTTTAAGCAAGATATATACTTTTGTGTTTATAAATTGCTAAAAGAAATCGAATCCAGTATGTGAGGAATCGATACACTGTTAAGGTGGTTAAACCTTTGTGACTTTGTGTATATGATATATTGAGTTAATATGATTAAGTATGCGGAATCTAATTAATCACACTTAGAAGGTTATTTGTATTATGGAAATGGAAAGTAATGCTTTAGTAACGAACAATGAACATGCAATGTTAACACCAAACGATTCAATATTATTAAGATAATAATACGAGTGATCTTTTCTTATCACTAGGGTTACAACCTTGAATCTTATGTTTCTATATCTTGTGATATTGTTTTTGTTTGTTCTTGAGATATATTAATTAAGCACTATCTTTTTAACACACTTATATCTCTAGTCTAAGATCTTTCTTTTATATATCAAGAAAGATCTTTACAATAATGTTAAGTCTTGTCGAACAACTTGCTAGCTTATCTTATGTGTGTCAGTAACTAAGATACAACATGTATCTATGTTCACAACTTGTTCTGTGAGTATAAGATAAAGACTGAGTACATGGGGTAAGATATTATCTACCGTATATAATTGACTTTAGTCAACCAGACTTAACGATAGAAGAGCAGACTTAATTCTGTATTCACCAGAATTAACACTAGCAGACTTAATCTTCAACGACCAGACTTAACCAGGTAGCAGACTTTAACCAGGATTAACACTAGCAGACTTAACCACCAGACTTAATCACTTAGAGAATTTCCCGATACTTAATCTTCAGAATATTTAATTCCCAACAATCCTCCCCTAAACATGTGAATCCATTTCAACATGTTTTCTGAATTAAATGAGGAATTGTGAAGATCTTTCAAACACTTCATAGTCAGACCCTTGGACTGAACTTTCTTCTATTCTGAAAGGTTAATATCTAACTCAGTAACTCATCTGCTTTCTGATCTTTGACTTCAACAATATCAATACACATCTTCAGGCTTCAAACATTGACCTAAAAGATGGTGCAATTTCCTTGGATGGAGGAATTATAAGAGGCAATGGTGCTGTGTATCTTGGATGCTTGTTTCAACAAGTGAAATCATCTATCAGCATGCCTTTGCAAGTGATGAACAAACGTAGTGAACTGAAATTGAAATTGAAAGATTTCTTATTGAAACTGAAAGATTTCTTCATTTGACCTAGATATAACTTTCTCCTTTGGATGCTTCATCCCTTCTGAATATATATAATACTCCAGAATTAGCTCTATTCTTGTCATTTTCAACTTCCATGTCATCATCTTGTATGCTCTTGTCTTTTCCTCCCTTTCACTGGTTAATCTTCCTCGGGCTTTATTTCCTCCCCTGAGATGTTTCCTCCCATGAGATGCAAATAACATTTTCTCCCCTGTTTGGAAGATCTCTCACAATGTACCAAAATATTTCTCTCCCCATCATCTGAGCTATCAATTAGAACTTATTATCAGACAATGTTGTACATGTAGCCATCAATTCCTTAAGAGTTTAATTTGCTGCCCTCATCACTTCTAGGTGTGTTAACTCCTATGAGAGGTGATTCATGGGGCAATAACTCATAATCCATCATTTGATGGTTGTCTTAGTCATTTTTATTCCAAAAAATCTTTTAAGAAAATTTTTGACTTTTAGTAGTATGCATATGATTTTATTATGAAAAATCATACTGCTTTCAACCATTTTGAAGGGATTAAGTGTATAACATAAACTTAATCAAAATTTCGGTTTAAAGCAACCTCTGGTTGTGTGAGAACCAATGTTTTCAGTTATAAATAACTGCCTGTGTAAAGATAAACCTATTCAAAAGGCTTTCTTGACAGGGTTTCCAGCTCATAGCAATTGTTGCCTCTAACACAAGTGTTAGATTCACTTTTACTAGCTGTTCTTTCTATCAGATGTCCTTAGACTTGCTCATTATACTTAAAAGTATAAAATGATAGAAAGTGAGTTGAATCAGTTACTTTCTGATCAACTAAGTCATCAATTCAATGTGAAATATGATAACCAGGTTTCAAGAAAGATGTTTTAAAGAATTAATTAACTTAGGTGTGAAACTTTGTTAAGAATTCCCAAACTCAGTCCATCATAAAACTGTTATGGCAGCAACTAGAACACACTCTGCTGCTTCCATTTCACTTGAAATTTCCTTTGTGCTCAAATGATCATACTTGAAATAGTTAGTCTAAAACCAAGAGAACAATGTACAAAGTACTTGTCTTGCATTAGAATAAACATAGAACTAACTGTATGAACAACACAATTTAAATTTGTACTAACAACACAAACTTTTGTAATAGCAGTATTAACAATGAAGTTGCAATATTGCTACTGAACTGTTCCCATGAAATTTTTTTATGACTTAAACAATGAAGGATGGTATGAATTAAAAACCTCGATTGTGGGGCAAAACAACCTTTTTGAAAAGTTAAAGATTGTGATGTGGTGTTGTACCCCATTCTGGATAGAGTTTGAAAAATTTCAGTATTTGGCAAGTTATTAATACCATTGCCATCAGCCAGTTGGAGATGCCTCCTAACTGATGATTCAGTAAGAGTAATGGTTTTGCCATCTACTTTTGCAATAAGTTCTTTGTCTCCAGTTTCAATAGTTTTGACAGTAACAGTCTGCCAAAACTGCTTGATTTGGGAGACATAGATAGTAGGGTTTAGAGTTAAAGAATACCTTATATGAGAAGCATTCAAGAAATCTACTATCTGATGAAATTGAGCACCCTCCTCTGTTTTCTCCAAAAAGGCTACCATATTGTGTTTGTCGACAAAAGTTAAAGTACCCATAATTGTCAGTAAAAGTTGGTTGTTACTACTGGGATTTGATTGATTAGGTAAAAAAAGTAAAGTGAGCAAAGCAAATCGAGATTTAAAGAAGGATTCTTAGGGTTTCTATTGGACCGACTTCAATAAAAGATAACTTTGGATTGAAGAAAGGTGGTAAAGTAAATAAAAAGTGAAAATATCCAATATAGAAAACTCTTAAGTAAAGTAATTGTCCAGTAAAATCTCAACAGTTTTACAACGGCTATATTTAAAATGCGGTTATTACTCACCAGTACTAATGGCTATACAGCAGTACAAATTTTAGCCTAGCAGTACTAAGTTTTGCCTAGCAGTACTAAGTTTTGGAAAAACTTTGACTCAGCAGTATTAACTCAATTGTTGATTAAAACTGATTAAAACAATACTGCATACCAATATTTTGAAGGGATTAAATGTAAAGACAGACACTTAATCAAATTTCAGTTTAATGTAACCTCTGGTTGTGTGAAAACCAATAATTTCAGTTATAAATAACTGCCTGTGATCAGATAAACTCATTCAAAGAGCTTTCTTAACAGGGTTTCCAGCTCGTGGCAGGTGCTACCTCTAACACAAATATGTTAGATTCACTTTTGCTCGCTGTTCTCTCTACCAGATGTCCTTGGACTAACACATTATACTAATAAAAGTATAAAATGGCGAGAGTGAGTTAGATCAGTTACTATCTGACTAACTATGCCATCAATTCATATGCAAAAACATCATAATAAGATTTCAAGAAAGATATTTTAAAGAATCTCTCAACTTAGGTATAAAACCTTTGTTAAGCGACCCCCAAATTCTGTCCATCATCAATCTATTATGTCAGCAACCAATCCACCATTTGCTGCTCACACAATGCACTAGTAAATCACTTGTGCTGAAACGATCCATGAAGTTATTCTAAACTTCATTCCTGCAAATGTTAGTCCAAAACCAAGAAAACAAAATGCAAAGTATTTGCTTCATAGCAGTATAAACTATGACAAACAGTTCAAACATAACAGTCCTAATTTGTACTAGCAGTACAAACTATAAACAGCAGTACTAATTGACATAACTTAGCAGTACAAATCCAATTTCATGTACAAAAACACAAAGATTTAGAAACTTTAAGGATTAAGCATTCCAATACTTGCTAACAAGTATTGAAACCTTCCAACATCAAAAGCTTTAGTGAGAAGATCTGCAAAATTTTGATCAGTATGATTTTTAACAACCTGAACTAACTTTTTCTCATTATAGTCTCTAATAAAATGATGCCTAATTTCTATGTGTTTTGTTTTAGAATGTTGAACTGGATTTTTAATAATACAAATTGTACTACTATTGTCAATATATATCATGGTATTTATAAAATTGTACCTGATGTGTCGTCTAGAGTGCAAGTTTTAAATTTATAAACACGATCTACCAATGATTCAAACGAAACACATACGAGCAAGTATACTCGTCCGTGTGTAGCAAGAGGTGATATGGTAAGCCGAGGTCGTTCACAAGGATTTGTTTAGTTTTTATGTAACGTGAGTTTGATTATAACAAAGACTTAGTAATGATTCTAAAGCAAGCAAATAATGATGATGATGTAAATTCAATATATTAAAAACTACACTTGCCTAGACTAGTTTGCACAATTCCCTTGATATCAACACTTTCAATCATCGTCAAGATTTTAAGATGACAAAAACAATATTAAGTTTTGATCAAACAAGACTAACACAATTCAATCACTTGATTCGCTATCGTTTCACAAGTAATTGACAACTACACTTTTAGTTTTCTAAGTTTAACCAAGTTACATATGAAATGGTCAATACATAAGGTAACACCTTCATAGACAAAGGTTTACAATTGATTAAATAACAATGTCTCTTTCGACCTATTACACCATTAATAATCAACCAAACTTGATAACTCTTTTGTTTATGAAAACTTTGAAAGCACAATTCGATCTTAGTATTAGCTTTTCATTGAACTAGAACCATAGAGTCATAATCAATCAACATTCATGTAACAAACGTCATCTAGGAAATGCACAAGGCACTTAGCCGCTCATGGTAAACAAAGAAATAACCACAGAAAATTTATCACTTGAAAACATGATTAAGAAGTCTTGCAAAAGTTGTAATGATGATTGCAAGAGTTAGGAACAATTATGAGATGATCAACAACGATTTCTTTGATGATTATAAAGATGAATGATGAATGTAAGATAACTTCTTCCTGAATTTTCTTCCTTGTAGCCTTCTTGAGAGAGTAAACTGATTATGAGATTAGTTGTAGTGTATTCTTTTCGAGTCTTAGTGGTTGGTAGTCTCTTTTCTCTCTAACCAAGCATACTTATTAATAGAATGACTCCCCTTGGCCACCAAGCAAGTTTCTTGGGCACTAAGTGTCATTAAAAATCTGGACTTGACGTAAATGTGGTGTAATGATCATCCATATGAAGGGTTAGTTCATTAAAGATAGTCATTAAGTGTACCAGGAGTTGCAGCAACCCAAGGTTGAAGTCTCAACCTGGGGTTCAGATTCCATCCCAAGGTTTGGAGTAAGGTTGGCATGGCAGTTTTGAACATTAGGTTGAACTTAAGCCTTAGTTGTATTTCTTGAACCTTTGGTTGAGGAAGCAAGCCATAATCCATAGCAAACTTTGCATGAAACTTCTCATTCATTTCATCAACACTTGATCTTTTCTTGAGCTCGGAAATCTTTGTAACTTGATTCTTTATCTTTGATGATCTTCCCGAGGTCTTTATTATGGGTAGAATCTTTCGTTGTGTATAAGCTCTTGATTTAGCGACTTTTCCACATCTTTCTAGCTATTCCCTTGGACTTGATTGTACCTGAACCTGAATACATCTTTTATACCTTTTAAGCATAATATGTTCAAAAAAATAACCAAATACAATGCACAAACATAGAATAACGCAACTAAAACATGTACGAAATGAGCGTTATCAAATCCCTCCACACTTACACTTTGCTTGCCCTCAAGCAAATCTAGCTTTTAAAAATAAATCCACATGATATAAATGAGAATGATTCTAAAAATGAGATGCAAATCCATCAAGTGCAAGTACGAGATAAGATCCATCTTTTTAAGCTTTATAAGTGAAAAGTCGAGATGTTTGACAATATCTTAATGATTCTCTTGCTTGATAACATGTTAAAACACCTCACGAAAAAGGAATGAAGCATAATTCACTCAACACTCATTTATTTAGTGGGTGAGTATATAAGAAAATCACACTCATTGCTCAGTCATGATCTAAATATTACCATAAGCTTGTACAAGAAACAAAACTCCACCAACGTGGCGTAAGCACCAAGTGTAAACATCTAAAGAGGACTTTTATTCGGGTTGTAACGTTTAGGCTTCGGGTTAAAAGGGTATGGATAAGGCATGGGAATATTTATTAAATTGGTTTTAAAAGAAAAATAAAGTCAAGTCTAAGTCCCATGTTGCTAGTTACGAACAAACCACAAACCCGTAATTGATTATAGTTACAATCTTCTCCTCTTCACATATCGATCACCAAATATATATGTATATCATGTCTTAGCACATTGGCTAATCGATATCTCAAACATACTTCATCTTCCTTCATCTTCATAATAATAATATAGCACATTGGCTATAATTGTCATCACATATTTCTTTTTCAACACCTCTCTTTCATACATCACATCTCCCCCACACTTCGCATAAGCATACACCACAAAAATACAAAACATAAAGATGATCAATCTTCATCTTTGTCAAAATGGCACTCACGAATAACAAAGTGTGGCTAACCAATAATCATCAAAACAATCCAACAACCAAGCAACTAGCAACCAACCGTTTAGAATTTGACAAAGGGTTAGGCTAAGGCTAAAAGGGTAAAATCTTTTTGTATTTTTTTCTGGATGTAACAAAAATGAAAAGATTGGCTCGGAGGGTGTTCTAAGGATATCTAGTGCTAAAAATGAGCGCTAACAAATGGGTCCATATGGGTGGTTAACTAACCGATGTGGCTAGCTAATATATCATTAGATGTAAAATGGAAGGCCATTTGGTTTAATTCCTAAGGGTGCCTCTTTGTCACACGAATACACTTATATCACACGAGGTGATCTCACTGCGGTCTGGTAATGATTTGCATGCACAAGTTCTAGAATAAATAAAATCACTGGCACACTCATAGCAAAAAGATCAAGCATAAAAGATGTATGCTATATAAGAATAGGCTCAAATCCTCACAATTTTTGGTGGAATGGGCTATAATTGTGCTAGCAATGTTATCGATCCCAAAAAATGGATTGCAATGTCAATCAGGACACATCTCGAATTTTCAAAAATTATATGTTTTATCAGTGGATTGATCTAGTTATTATAATATAAATTATCCTAAATGTGCGAAAACAACTAGATTATAAGGGCAAATGTGAAGGATTATACAAACACTTGGGATGTGAATCTTAATAATGTGTTTGGGATATTTATGTATGAATGTGATGTAGTATGCGGAATCTACTATAACACACTTTAAAAGAACACAAAGGTGATGAGTATGTAAACGTGAATAATAATGAGCAATGAACACAACTTTAGTAACACAAAACGATTCAATATTATTGATGAAATAATACGGATGATCTAACTATCACCAGGATTACAAAGTAATCTTGAATCTTTGATTGTAAAAGGATTTGTGAAATGAGTAACTAAGTTACTAGAGAGGTTGTTCTGTTTTGGTTATTAGTTAAAGAGATGCATGCATGAAGGTGGTGACTAAGGGAACCTTTTATAGAATAAGGTACCCTTATTACAAGTTGTCAAGTTGTTGAATATAATAATATACTTTGACTATTCTAGCCTACAATTAAATACAACTACCAATGTAACTACTCTGTATATTCTTCTGCACAAACATGTGAAGACTGAACTACTTCTACATTACGTATTACATTGTACAAAGACTAATAATACAACAAATATCTACAACTAAATATCTATCAACTTGATCATAATCTTGGCAGGACCTTTATCAACTAGCAGTACCTTCTCACCCAAAAGGTACTGTTAGAACATCTTCATCTTCTTCAAAATCAACTAGCAGGCTCTTGGCATATCTGGCAGGCTCTTTGACTTGAACATTTTATTCCCAACAATCCTCCCCTAAACTTGTTATTTCCTTTAAAATACACAAGTTTCTGATGAATAAAATACATACCTTGAGGATTTGAGGGAACTCTTCCAAAAACCTTTACTCTCTGTTCTTCCTTTTTCTTTCACATTGCTCAAATATGCTCCTCAGCAAACTTTGAACAACTTCTGAATTTTCTTCATCTTTGTCACATCTTAATCTCTTGGAGATCATAGTTGTAAGAACTTCATAGCTAAGTGGATACTCTTTCTCAGCCAACATAAAGAGTTCAATCCCACTTTGTGTGTAAAGATGATGAATATTGCTAAGGCTTAGAAATTCCCATGTTGTTGAAGGATCATGATATGGATACTTCCAATGGACATCTTTAGGATTAGGATCATACATCCTATTGAATTCTACCCATAGTTCTGTTCCTTAACATCAGTACTAGAATTTGTGTCTAGCCTAATTTGAACTAGATTCCACAATTCTTCTAAGTCTGCTCTGTCACATGCTCTTACTAGATTTTCAAAGTTTTTGAAGATAGCAGTCTGACCCCCAACCCTAGCTATTTTCCATGACTTTCCTAATCTATCATGGTGAATCTCCCAATCAATAATAGGGCATCTAGACCTAATTGGATCAGCATGTATGATAGTTGGCAAAGTAATTAACATCTTACTTACTTACTCTGAATCCAATTTTGCTTCTTCTTTCTTCTGAGCATCTTTCTTTTTCATTGAAGGCTTTGCATCAGATGGGATCTTGTAGTAAAGACTCTTGTAGGCATTTAGATACAGGAAGTAGATTTCATCAGCAGATTTCTTCTTCAGTTGATAATCAGTCCAATTTGCTTGACCTTTTAGAAATCTCTTCATAAAAGTCACTTGATCTTTCTGAGATTTGCCCACCTTAAAACCTCTTTTCTGACTTTCTTTCATCTTTTCAAAAATATCAGCCAGAGCTGCTTCTTTATACTTTTTGTTGATAAAAGATTCAAGCTCTGCTGTTTTCTCATCAGAGTTAAGATTCTTGTCATTCACTATTATTGTTGCTTGACCTTTCACAATTGGATCATTGGCAATAATCCATTGCATCTGTGCATCAAAGGTTTCTTGAGCAACTTGAGTGTCAAGAAGAGTCTGAGCAGCATCTTTTTGCTCTTGCATTTCTGCAAGCAGTCTTGAAGCTTCAAATGCTTTCTGCACTTCTTCTTCATGAATCCTTTTGGAGACTTCTTCATCTAAAGCCATCTGTACTTGCTCTGATCTCTTCAACTTTTTGGGCTTTGGTTCATCTTCAAACCATAATGCTCTTTGCCCTTATCTTTTGGAGTTGGTTATTGAGATGGAGCAGTAGATTGCTCATCAGCAATAAATAACCTCCCTTGAACAAACAAATCCCCTTGAGGCTCTAAGTCCCTCTTTCTTTTGTACACATGATCAGCAGTACCTTTGTAGTCCATAGCCAAAAGCCTCTCAATCCTAGCAGGCTCTTTTGAACTAGCAGGCTCTTGCTCTGCACCAGCAGGCTCTTCATCATAAACCTGAGTTCCTTCATGAAAATCAAATTGAGCCTCCTCTTCTTCTTCAGAACTACCCATCCTCCCCTTTTTGGAAGAGTGACCCAAACCTTCAGCATCTGATTTTGAAGAACTAGATAAAACAACCTTTGAAGATCTTTTACCCTTTAGCTTCTTCACTTCATTCTCCAATTTCTTTACCCTCTTAACTAACTTGATGTTGATCTCAGAAAATTTTGTGTTTTGACTTTTAAGAGCATCTTCCAAGAGCTTGACCTTCTCTTTTAGTTCTTTCACTGTTTGAGGAGATTGGGATGGTGTTGCATGATGTGATGGTGTTGGTGGTGTTGCAGATGGTACTGGTGTAGGGATTGGTGATGTAAGATGAGTTGGTGAGATGTAACCAGGTGAAGAACTTGATGATGGTGATTCAGATGATGGTTTTGGTTCTTCAGGATGTTGTGGTAACATTTCATCAAATAGTGGTATTTCTTCCCCTTTGAAACCAATTCTCATGTTTGAAAATACTTTGTGAGAAAGTTTTGGTGTTTCATAAAGTGAGTGTGGGGGAAGCAACAAATTTTTTGATTTTGCAATGATGCATGAAATAAATCTTGGATACATCAAAAACTTTGTTTCACTATCCACATTTTTAGTCAATCCTTCAAAAATATGTTTGGAAAAATTGAATTTTCTGTTTGTTGCCAAGCAGATGAGAGCAGAAACCATGTTTCCACTAAATTGCTCCCAAGAGGTTTTCTTTTGGCTCAAACAATGAAGGATTGTATGGATCAAAAATCTCCATTGTGGAGTAAAATGCTTTTTCAGAAAAGTGAGTTTGGTAGAATCAGCATTATACCCCATTCTTTCCAAATTTTCAAAAATTTCAGTATCAGGCAATTGACTAATACCATCAGAATCATCCAAATGAAGATGTCTTCGAATGGATGACTCAGTAAGAGTCAAAGTTCTTCCATCCACTTTGGCTTTTATTCTTTGTTCCCCATTTTCAGAAGTTTTAACTTTAGCTGATTGCCAAAATTGTAAAATTTGAGATTCATAAATAGTGGGATTTACAAGTAAAGCAAACCTGATGTAAGACTCATTTAAAAAGTCCACTATTTGATGAAAAGAGGCATTATCCTCAGACTTTTCCAAAAATGCTAACTGATTGTGACGTTTAACAAAAGTTAGAACAGCCATGGTGAAAATTAATGAAAATCTTGATTATGATGGTGGGATTTGTTGGTGGTACTGGTAGAAGATGAAAGGTGTATGTTAATTGTGATAAGGACTGATGAAAGATGTTATGAGAGAATTACTTTTAACCGACAATAAGAAAGATTATAATAAGTAAATGAAAAGGCGGTTAAAAAGATCTTTTATATGTGAAATATAATATAATATAATCATCAGTAATTTACATAACTACCCCAACGGCTAATTTTAACTACCAGGCCCAACGGCTATAACTTTTTCTGACAGGCTCAACGGTTATCTAGCAGTACCATTTTACTCTACCAGTACCAAAATTTGAACTACCAGTACCTTTGGAAAAAAATTTACTTGGCAGTCTCTTTGAAGTTTTAGCAAAAATCCCTTAGAGTTTTAGCAAACTATCAGCTATCAACGGATTTGATTTGTCTTTACCAAAAGCCGTTTGCTTATGGACTAGTTAACTATTTACTGTTAAGTATGGTTAGTTAAATACCATATAGTTTTTGGTAAACTATCAACCATCAACGGATTTGATTTGTCTTTACCAAAAGCCGTTTGCTTATGGACTAGCCAGCTCTTAAGTTTGTAAAAACTTGGTGAACTGAATACCAAAAGCCATATTGACCTAAAGATGGTGCAATTTCCTTGGATGGAGGAAATATAAGAGACAATGATGTTGTATATCTTGGATGCTTGGTTCAGCAAGTGAAATCATCTATTAGCATGCCATTGCATTGAAACTTTCCTTAGTTTGATCTAGATAGAACTTTCTCCTTTAGGAATGCTTCATCCCTTCTAAATATGTGATCTAATCCTATCTTTTTCAATCTGTGCATCATCTTGTATGCTCTTGTCTTTTCCTTTCATAAATTGGTTTTTCTTCCATTCTGGGCTATCATTTCCTCCCCTGAGATTGTTACCTCCCCTGAGAGTTAAATAACCTATATTTCTCTTTTTGTTTGGAAGATCTCTTGTTTTGTTATCAACCTGAAATTTGTTAGTTGCAATCCAAAAGAACAAAGTGCAAAGCACTTGATCTATAGCATTGTAAACATTTAAGCATTAATATGAATGATGCGTGGGTTTTGCAACCTTACAACAGGTTTTACCTCTCGAGAGATCTCAAGAGGCTTACAACCCCACCAGGCAGTGTACCTGACCGATGTAGTATAGTGTAGTGGTAAGTACGGGGGATTGATCGTTCTCCACAGGGAATAGTGTTCGTTAGGTGTGAAAGGCTACTCTAATTAGGTCTAAGGGTTGAGGAAGATTCTTTTTATGTTTTTATAATTTTATGAAAGCAAGTAAAATCTCGGGTTTTGAAGGAGTGGGCGGAATTAGTTGCTAGTCAACTAACCCAAATTACTAAAAATGCAAATAAAATAAAATAACAAAAATGAAAAGTGGTGAGAAACTTATGTGTAGAGAAATGTGTTTACTTAGATTTCCTTACTCCCTAACTATCTTTTACCGGTTAATTAGTGTGTATTAGTCGCGTGGATGACGGGTGTATTCCTTAATACCATTCGTGGGGTGGCGTACTTACTTCCCCAAACTCTACAAGCTCCTACTTCACTCCTATGTCGAGCCGGCTAGGAAGCTCCTAACATGGGATCACTAGAATTCGCTTGTGCATTAAATACAACCATAAAAACCTTTAGTACGCGTTTGGTTCATGTTTCTTAAGACGTTCAAGCAAGTTACCGAATAGGAAGTTAGCCAGTTTTCTTAAGCCTAACATAGATAAACAATCATCCAATACAACTAATAACACACTAACAACCAATAATCAATAGCTAGGTTTCATTAGATCTAAGCAAACACAAGATAAAATTAGCCTAACATGTTAAACAAAAGACAAGCATAAGATAGAATCAAACAACACATAGACATATTGAATGATTAATTGATAACTTATCTTTCAATGAAACATGGAAGATCTCAGGGCAAGAAGCCCTGAAAAAGTAGCTAAAATCGTCTTAGGGTTTTATCCCAAAATTCCACACACTAAGCTCTCTCTTAATGACAAAAAATTAGAAAACTATATATAGACTTTGACATCTGACGGCGTCACCTTATGCATTGTGACGCCGTCACCTCGCCGCTTTTAGGGTTCCCGGATGACCATCTTGACGCCGTCCCTCTTTAGCTCTTCAAAAATCCATTCTGGCTTATCAAGGCTTGACGCCGTCGGATCCTAAACGTGACGCCGTCCCCTTATGATTTAAGCCGTGACGCCCTTGATTTAGTTAAAGCGTGACGCCGTCAGAATTCTCATGCAAACTCACTGGCCCGTCATGAGTAAATTTCACATCCAACTTTTCTTGCCAAGGCATGACGCCGTCTGGAGTTAATGTTGACGCCGTCAAAGGTGACTTTCAGCACAATTTTGAGACTTTGCCGTTTTCTTCACTTTTATGCTCCAAAAACGTCCAAAATGCCTCCTTTTCCAGATTTCTCCTCAAAAGTACCTAAAATGACAAAAGGAACGATTTAGGGCAATATTTGATCAAATAAATACGATTTCGGGCTTAAATGACCCCTTAAAAGCGGTACACTTTTCGCCTCATCAAATACCCTTACACTTGAGATTTGCTTGTCCTCAAGCAAATGCGCTTTTATTCTAATCAAAATACAAGTTAGGGGTCATTTAATGCAAACATAAAAGTAATTACAACAAATAATCGTTCCACTTCAATCATAATAAGCACGGAGATTATATACTAGCACCTCACAAGTAGTGTTTAGATACTCACATCTCTCAAGTGTCATCAAAATAAATCTCATAAATGAAAACGGAAAATATCTCTCACTACCTGTCATAGCAAATAGATTACCATAGGCTTGGGAAAGGATCGAAAACCTCCTCCACTAGGCGTAAGCACCTAAGATAAACTATCAAAGAGGGCTTTTAAATGGGTTATAACGTTAGGTGTAGGGAAAAGGAGAACACGGTTTGGTTGGATAAAGGATATTTTACTGGTGGCGAGTTAAAAATCTTGATCAATTACATGTACTATACAACGTTGCTAAGCCAAGACTAGACTCGATCTTAAGCTAATGAAAGAAAATAACAAAACATAAACATAAAATAAACATAAAATGAAACGGGATGGTAGTCCGTATGTTTTTTCTACTTTTCTTTTTCTCATTTTTTTGTATTTTTCTTGATTTTTTTTTTTTTTTTTTTTTTTTTTTTTTTTTTTTTTTTTGCATACACTCTTGCCCTACCATCCAAAATAATACATCATAGGGGCGTTGCATCCCCTTACACTTGAACTTTTACATAACTTTACAAATAACTATTCTAATGACTCGAATTAAGATAATTGAAAAACTTGGAGTACTTTTAAAACATTTAGCACATATGGGGGTAATAAATGATGTTCTTCCCCATTACTCCATTACACTAGTACTTTACCCACGAGTCCCAATCGTCCCAAAACAATATGTACAAGGATATGACTCGACATAGCAACCATGTAATCAACTAGATAATTAACTTGGGTTTAAACAAATGTTGTAACAATAATGCACTAAAAATGAGTGCATACAAGGTAGGCTAAGGCGATTTGGGTGTACATTTAAGTGGGGTGTAACAAATTCTTCCTTTAAGTAAAATGCTTAAAGGTCGAAACGAAAAGATAGGCTCTGAGGGGTGTACTAGGGGTATCGTGTACTAAAAATGAGTACAACGCAAAGGGTGTGGGAGAATTACTTGACCAATGTAGCCAATGTAATTATAACAAAAACACAGGTGTAAAACAATGGGTTAATCCTAATGCCTCTTATCATGTAGTAAATCTAACTACACGAATGTAGTCTCACTTGTGGCCTCGGAATGGTCCTAACGCAAGTTCTAGAATCTAAGTGCTACCGGTACACACATCATAGCATAAATGCTTTTCCTACCAATTCTAGGGGTGAACCTCACATATTTGGGGGTGGAAAATTTTTTAGTGGTACGGTTTTTGTGCTAGTCATATAACTCCTATCCGTGAGACGCTTATTAGGATCAAAGTTTCACTCCTATATGTTGTAAAAAATTTTAAATTTGGCACTAAAATTACCTTAACAAGTATTTCTCTCAGTTTTATTACACATCTACCATCAAACAAACAAAAATCAAGCGCAATTGTATTCTCAAAAATCGTACTTTTACCCTCCCCTTACACTTAAGATGAACATTGTCCCCAATGTTCAAATGACAAGATGTAAAAGCATAAAGTAAAAGAATGAAATCAAATACTCCCCTGATTCGCTTGTTGGATAATGAAATTACACGGTTAAATCTTCCTCCAAAAGAGAATGTTGAAGCTCCATTACTAATGCATCGCCATAAGCTTGATTCAAAACATTTCCTTGTCCAAAATAACCTGTTGAACCTGAGAAAACAAACACGAAAACCTGCATAACATCGGCGGGATAAAATCTATATATAAGGATATAATGCTTGTGGAATGATAATTTTGCAGATTCCTGGAGATTATAAGTTGGAGATTTTAATAAAAACTTTTTAAAAACAAAAATTTCAAAAATTTCTGAAAATTAAATCTGACGCCGTCAGGTTATAACCCCTGACGCCGTCAGAAATGACCTGACAAAAATTCTCATTTTAAGTTTCCGGAAAATTTCTGGAAAAACCTTTACCTTACTTCCTGGAAATCCTGCAAAACATCATTATGACTCGATACAAGCATTTGACTCAAACAAATACGGATATGTATGTTAATTTATTATTATTACGATTCATGTTCATATGTGTTCTAATAAACCGATTTAGATTTCCCTTACACTTAATTTTTGCAAAATACCTTTATATGTAGTTAAGACGAAGTTAAAAACAAAATAAAGCATTTTCACAAATTAGTTTTGAACATGAATCAATAAGAATAAAAATTAAACATACATACGGAAACAAATAAAAACAAACAAACAAACAAATAAACAAATAAAGCAAATAAAGCAAATAAAGCTTGGGTTGCCTCCCAAGAAGCGCCTTTCTTTATTAACGAGTCTTGTAGCTAGACTCAAAGTCACGTACATTACGTAATTCCATCGTTCATAATGACGTATCCCTGATAGATATGATCCTTGTTATCAGGGTGGTGGTGTCTCAGTCGCTCGACATTCGCGGTCACTTCACCTCCTCCTTTGCTGGTCAAGCTTACTATCCCATCTTGGTGTAAACTTTTAATTATGAACGGTCCGTACCACCAGGGACTTGGTTCATTAGTAGGTGCTTCAGTTTCTGAATGCCTTAGGAGCACTAAGTCCCCTTTTGTAAATTCAACGGGGTTATTGGTTTGCTCCTCAGCCTCAATGTAATCGTAATTTCCACCTTTACATTCTCTAATCTCATTTTCCATATAACTCTTAATCCTCGCCTCCCATGCAAGAATTTTCTCTCGAACATTACCACGGATTATATTGGGGTTAGCCTCCATCTTCTTCTGCAGAGCAACATCTCGTATATGTCGTGGGATCGTTGGGAAGTTTATTGTTTTCTTCCCCTTCTTCATTTGGATGGTGCTATTTTCGTAATTGATTTGTGCTCTAGTGGTAGCGAGAAAGGGTGCCCCAAGGATTATTGGCATATTCATATCATTTCTCTCAATGATCATGAAGTCGACCGGATACAGAAATCCGGCAACGTTGACCAATACATCTTCTGCAATTCCTAACGGGTACTCATAAGAATGTTTCGCAAAGGAGAGTTGAGTATGGGTGATGGATGGCAACTCATCGGTTAACTGGACATAAATGGATAAAGGCATCAAATTTACGTCGGAACCTTGGTCAGCTATCGCATCCAGATACTTATGTTTTCCAATGCTGCATGGTATTTCAAAGACCCCGTAGAATTTCTGCTTTTCCACTAACTTTTGTCCTATGAGGCATTCATACAATTGCCCACCGGGTAATGTGTCAGATTTATCATCCGGTTCCACCTTCTTGGACTCCTTGTTGGGCAGATGAGTACGTCGATAGTTTCTCACCCAATCGTTTATGGTCTCCTTGTTTATTTCGTGCTTCAAATAATGCTTCACTTGTTGTGACACTGGCGGTTCAACCAATTGGCGCTCCTCAGAGGGCGCCTCCTCTCCCTTGTCGGAATCGCATTTGTAAGCATTGGTGTTTCCCTTATTAAGTGGGATGAGGTCAATTTTGTTAACTTCCATAGTTATGGATTTCCCTCTTCCATCATTTCCGCCCTCTTGGACGACGGAGGTGGCCTTGACAAATTCAGTGTTAGGAACATCAGCGTCATTCCTCACCAACACTTTTTCAGGGGCTTTAGTATTTATGTATTCCTTCAAAAGATTCATCATCTCCGCCATTTTCTCTTCCATTTCCTCCTTTTGTTTGTAGACGGCTTCCTCAAATTTAGCCAACCGTTCGGAGTGTTTCGACATGTACTCTCTCATTCGAGCTTCGAATGTTGGACTGAGTTCCTGAGGTGGTGAGTTGGGTGGAGCGTGCTTATGGAAGGGTTTAGTATTTTCCCTACGGGGTGATTCGGACAATGGTATTTGCTTAACGCTTAAGACTGAGTTAATTGTTGCTTTTTGTGGACTTAAGGGTCTCTTTTGCTTTTCCATAAGATATGCAACCCTTTTCTCAAGTTCACTAACGCTTTCCTCAGTGATTTGATTGGCTGTATCGGGCGAAGAATATGTCATGACTGCCGAGCGCACGTCGTGGGAGACTTGCCACAGTTCATCATCGTCGGATGCAAGCTCATCAATGATCTCCCATGATTCCTCGGCGCTTTTGTCGCGCAATCTGCCCCCGGCGGCTCGATCGATGGCACGCTTGGTGTGGTAATCAACATGGTCATAGAAGATTTGGATTTGAAGCCATAGATTTATGCCATGATGAGGGACTTTTTGAAGTAAGTCCTTGAATCGAATCCATGCCCCGTAGAGGGTTTCGCCTCGACGTTGTTCAAACATCAAGATATCCTTCCTTAGCTTGGTAGTTCTCCCCGGTGGGAAAAACTGAGCAAGGAAACGAGTGGTGAGATCGTCCCAAGAGGTGATGGATCCTGCGGGTTGACGTTCTAGCCACTGACTAGCTTGGTCCCGCAAAGAGAATTGGAAGAGACGCAATCGGGTCGTCTCTCGAGTGGCAACATCAAGGTCTATAGAATCAACGATTTTAAGAAAGTCCTTGAGATGTTGATTAGGATCTTCAGAACGAAGTCCATGGAATGCGCATCCGCTTTGCACCAACCGGATGGTGTCGGATCGCAAGGGTGTGATATTGGCTCCTTGAGTGAGCTCAATGGTGTTTCGATAGCCGTGGTGGCTAGGACGGGAATACTCTCCTAAAGTACGGGCTCTAGGAGGTGGTGGTGGTTGTTGTGGTGGTGGGTTGTGTGGGTTAAGGATATTACCATCTTCCATGATGTCGGACGGTAATGGTTACGAACAAAGACACGAAGAAAATAGATAGACTAAAGAAAACCTAGAAAAATAAAATAAAAATCTCACTAGAAAGGAATCTAGTGAGTAGACCTAATAGAAATAAAAATTCAACCTAAACAATAACTATTCCCCGGCAGCGGCGCCAAAAACTTGATGCGTGGGTTTTGCAACCTTACAACAGGTTTTACCTCTCGAGGGATCTCAAGAGGCTTACAACCCCACCAGGCAGTGTACCTGACCGATGTAGTATAGTGTAGTGGTAAGTACGGGGGATTGATCGTTCTCCACAGGGAATAGTGTTCGTTAGGTGTGAAAGGCTACTCTAATTAGGTCTAAGGGTTGAGGAAGATTCTTTTTATGTTTTTATAATTTTATGAAAGCAAGTAAAATCTCGGGTTTTGAAGGAGTGGGCGGAATTAGTTGCTAGTCAACTAACCCAAATTACTAAAAATGCAAATAAAATAAAATAACAAAAATGAAAAGTGGTGAGAAACTTATGTGTAGAGAAATGTGTTTACTTAGATTTCCTTACTCCCTAACTATCTTTTACCGGTTAATTAGTGTGTATTAGTCGCGTGGATGACGGGTGTATTCCTTAATACCATTCGTGGGGTGGCGTACTTACTTCCCCAAACTCTACAAGCTCCTACTTCACTCCTATGTCGAGCCGGCTAGGAAGCTCCTAACATGGGATCACTAGAATTCGCTTGTGCATTAAATACAACCATAAAAACCTTTAGTACGCGTTTGGTTCATGTTTCTTAAGACGTTCA
The DNA here is from genome assembly GCA_021014915.2 of Artemisia tridentata subsp. tridentata. NCBI lineage: Eukaryota > Viridiplantae > Streptophyta > Magnoliopsida > Asterales > Asteraceae > Artemisia > Artemisia tridentata. The sequence continues at coordinate 53,490,159 of CP139509.1, read as the reverse complement.
AGCAAGTTACCGAATAGGAAGTTAGCCAGTTTTCTTAAGCCTAACATAGATAAACAATCATCCAATACAACTAATAACACACTAACAACCAATAATCAATAGCTAGGTTTCATTAGATCTAAGCAAACACAAGATAAAATTAGCCTAACATGTTAAACAAAAGACAAGCATAAGATAGAATCAAACAACACATAGACATATTGAATGATTAATTGATAACTTATCTTTCAATGAAACATGGAAGATCTCAGGGCAAGAAGCCCTGAAAAAGTAGCTAAAATCGTCTTAGGGTTTTATCCCAAAATTCCACACACTAAGCTCTCTCTTAATGACAAAAAATTAGAAAACTATATATAGACTTTGACATCTGACGGCGTCACCTTATGCATTGTGACGCCGTCACCTCACCGCTTTTAGGGTTCCCGGATGACCATCTTGACGCCGTCCCTCTTTAGCTCTTCAAAAATCCATTCTGGCTTATCAAGGCTTGACGCCGTCGGATCCTAAACGTGACGCCGTCCCCTTATGATTTAAGCCGTGACGCCCTTGATTTAGTTAAAGCGTGACGCCGTCAGAATTCTCATGCAAACTCACTGGCCCGTCATGAGTAAATTTCACATCCAACTTTTCTTGCCAAGGCATGACGCCGTCTGGAGTTAATGTTGACGCCGTCAAAGGTGACTTTCAGCACAATTTTGAGACTTTGCCGTTTTCTTCACTTTTATGCTCCAAAAACGTCCAAAATGCCTCCTTTTCCAGATTTCTCCTCAAAAGTACCTAAAATGACAAAAGGAACGATTTAGGGCAATATTTGATCAAATAAATACGATTTCGGGCTTAAATGACCCCTTAAAAGCGGTACACTTTTCGCCTCATCAATGAACAAAATAGAGCAAATTTTATACTAGCAGGACCAATTATGAACTGACAGTACCTTTTGACTAACTAGCAGTACCTTGTTTAAAAGCCAATAACCAGTTATTTTATGTACAAAAACACATGTTTTTCAAAGATTAATCATTCCAATACCTCCTACAAGGTATTTGAATCTACCTAAATCAAAAGCTTTGGTGAGAAGGTCTGCATAATTCTTTTCAGAATCAATTTTAACAACTTGAATTAACCTTTTCTCATTGCAATCCCTTATGAAATGGTGTCTAATTTCAATGTGTTTTGTTTTTGAATGTTGAACTGAATTTTTAATGATACATATAGTACTGCTATTGTCAATGTAAATAATGGTGTTAAGAAAATTGTACCTATAGTCAAGCATTTAATTTTGGATCCAAAGAACTTGTCCACAACAACTTGCACCAGCAACATATTCTGCTTCAGTTGTAGAGTTGGCCACCATTGTTTGTTTCTTGCATTGCCAAGATATGAGTCTGCAACCAAGAAATTGACATCCACCAGTTGTGGATTTTCTGTCTAGAGTTGCACCAGCATAGTCACTATCAGAATAAGCCACCAAATCAAAAGATGATTCCCTTGGATACCAAAGACCCAACCTAGGTTGACCCTTGAGATATCTAAAGATTCTTTTGACTGCTGTGAGATGAGAGACTTTGGGATGTACTTGAAACCTTGCACATACACATACTGAGAACATGATATCTGGTCTTGATGATGTAAGGTACATCAAAGACCCAATCATTGATCTATAATTGTGCAAATCCACATCTTCACCCTCAGCATCTTTTAGTAAACCTTTTTCTGCATCCATTGGTGTACTTGCAACCTTAGAATCAGCAAACTGAAATTTCCTTAGGATCTCTGCAACATACTTATCTTGGCTGATAAATATGCCTTCTTTTGATTGTTTCACTTGGAGACCCAAAAAGAAAGTAAGTTCCCCCATGGAACTCATTTCAAACTTACTATGCATAAGTTTTTCAAATTCTACACACAAGACTTGGTCTGTGGATCCAAAGATAATGTCATCAACATAAATTTGCACCAGCAAGATGTCTTTCTTTATTCTTTTGATGAACAAAGTTGGATCAATCTTGCCCCTTTGGAATCCATTTTCTAATAGAAAGCAAGCCAATGTTTCATACCATGCCCTAGGAGCTTGGTGTAGACCATAAAGAGCCTTGGTAACCCTATACACCTTGTCTGGATGTTCTGCATCAATGAAGCCTAGAGGTTGAGAAACATACACCTCTTCTTCAATAGTACCATATAAGAAGGCACTCTTAACATCCATTTGATAGACAGTGAAGCCTATGAAAGAAGCATAGGCCAAGAATAGCCTAATTGCTTCAAGTCTTGCAACTGGAGCAAAAACTTCTTCATAATCTACCCCTTCTTCTTGAGTATACCCTTGGGCCACCAATCTTGCTTTGTTTCTGATCACTATTCCCCTTTCATCTTTCTTGTTTCTGAACACCCATTTGGTTCCAATTGCCCAATGACCTTTTGGCAAATCAACCAATTTCCAAACCTTCTGAAGCTTGAACTGAAGAAGTTCTTCTTGCATTGCTTCAACCCAACTTGCATCATCTAAGGCTTTGTTAATGTTTTTGGGTTCAGCTTGTGAGAGAAAACATGAAAACAGGCATATGTTGGCAACTTCATGATTCTTTTCTTCATAAATAGATGAGATAAACCCTTCTTGGTCTGAAGTCAAGACTTGAGATCTTGTTCTAACACCAGAATCAATGCTACCAATCACATCATCAGTTGAGTGATCTTTGAGAATTCTTGTGTTGTGTGTTGTAGGAACTTCATAGGTAAATGGAAGATTGCCAATCCCCACTTCTTCTGGTAAAGAATCATCTGTTTGAACATTCAATGGCTCAGCAGTACCAATTTGTGAACTGGCAGTACCATCTGGTGAACTAGCAGTACCATTGTCATTTGCATTACTTTCTTGATTCTCTTGACCTTGAGTTCCATGATCATCTTCAGTACCTTCATTTGTTGTATTTGAAGGTTCTTCATGACTTGAAGATAAATCCAATCCTTTCCAAATTGGCATCCAGATGTAATCTTGATCTTTAGGTGTTTCAACATTGTCTTCAAAACCTGCATTATCATTAGTATTTGTACCTGAAACAGGCACATAATTCATAGATTCTGAAAGCCTATCAATATCAAACATCCAATCTGGCCCAATGCGTTTCACATTTGTTAGTTTCTCTTGAAACTCTATGTGAAGATTTTCTTCCACTAGCCTAGTGCAACTATTATACACTCTATAGGCCTTACTTTGCAAAGAATACCCTATCAAATAGCCTTCATCAGCTTTTCCTTCAAACTTGCCTAAATGATCTTTGGTATTGAGAATAGTGACATGACATCCAAAAGGTCTCATAAAACTTAAAGATGGTGTTCTACCAAAGAAAAGTTCATAAGGTGTCTTTTTATGTGGCTTTATCACAAGAACCCTGTTTTGCACATAACAAGCAGTACCTACTGCTTCAGCCCAAAATGAAATAGGCAACTTAGAGTCTACTAACATTGTTCTAGCAGCCTCTATAAGTGTTCTATTTTTCCTTTCTGCTACTCCATTTTGCTGTGGGGTTCTAGCTACACTAAATTCTCTTTTTATTCCTTTTTCTTTGCAAAAGTCATCCATAACCCTATTCTTGAACTCTGTCCCATTGTCACATCTGATGACTTTGACTTTCTTATCAGATTGGTTTTCTACCTCAGATATATAAGATTTAAGGATCTCACTTGTTTCATGCTTGGATCTTAAAAAGAAAACCCAAGAAAATCTGCTATAATCATCAGTTACAACAAGACAATATTTTTTACCATTCAAGCTACTCACATTAGTAGGACCAAAAAGATCCATATGAAGCATGTATAAAGCCTGAGAAATTGAGTTATGGGTCTTGGGCTTACAAGAAGCTCTATGTTGTTTGCCTTTTAGACAATCAACACAGGTTTGGTCATTTTGAAAAATCTTTTTGGGTAAACCTCTCACCAAATCATATTTTGCAATTGTATTGATTGTTTTAAAGTTTACATGACCAAGCCTTCTATGCCAAAGCATAGATTCATCCAATGAGGCTTTTGCTACTAAACAAGTTAGACTCTCCTTAGGATCAATGTTCTTTAAATCAACACTGTACATATTGTTTCTTTTTGGAATTTTAAGAAGGATCTGACTTTCATCAGGCATTTTAAAATCAGAAGAAAGAACCATACATTCATTGTCAGTAAAGAGAACATTGTTCTTTTTGTCACACATTTGTGAGACACTAAGGAGATTAAACTGAAGTTCTTTCACAAAGTACACATTTTCAAAATCTAATTTACTGGTTTTGATAGTACCTTTACCAGTAATCTTTCCTTTGATTCCTCCCCCAAAGGTAACATATCCTCCATCAAATTTTTTGAAGTCAGAGAGGTAAGACATGTTGCCTGTCATATGCCTTGAACATCCACTATCTACATATCCTTGATCACCAATATCAGATGAATGTTCCTGCACATATATAGACATATTAGTTTCCTTGGGGTACCCAAGCCATGACAGACTTGGGTTTGCCTCTTGCATCAATGAAATCAAACCTTTTTAGGATTGTTGATGCACCTTTTGATTGGAGTAGTTTCCATATCCAACATGCTGAGGACTTAACAGCATTTTCCCTTTTTATCCATTTTGTGGTCTTTGGTCTATCAGTACCAATTTTGGCAGTACCATTTGGTCTAGCAGGACCTTTTGGTTTCGGTCTCCAAATTTGTGTTTTGACCACAGATTTCTTTTGAATAGGACTATTCACAACTTTTGGTGCATATTTGAAAGTGTTTCTTGCATCCTTATCAGTTGGTTTTGGGTTAACAGGCTTATTTTGTCTAAACAGTATGTTTAACTTTTAGTGTGTTAGACTTCACAAAACATTTTCCGGTGTGAGTTTCATTTGTTTTAGACTTTGATTTACTCCCAGAAACCTAGTTGTTACAATAAGCATGAAGATGATTAAAACTACCACAGTAATAACAAGCCTTATTGTACATAACAAAATTATCACCTAGTTGTTGTGACTTAAGATTGTTCCAATTTCTTTGGCTACCTCTAGGTTTGTTATTACATTTTTCACAACTTTCAACTGTTTTTAGAACAGCTTTAGCCTTAGTCTTAATCTCTACTCTTTTAGGACTAATTGGTCCTACTTTGTTTCCTTTGGTTGAAACAGTCTCTTCTTCATCATCATCAGATATCCAATCTTCAATAATTAGAACATCTGGTTTCTTATCGGTGAGCACCTTAGAGAGTGAAGCAATCTTAGCACTCTCAACAGGTTCACTTTTCTCTACAGGTTTAGCTAGTGGTTTGCTGATGATTTCATGTAAACCTGATTCTGCAAGATCTGATCCTGGGGGACAAGGGATTCCTCTATAAGGAGGTGGACAAGTATTGTATCCAATTCCTGATTTGATTCTCTTATTCATCTGATTTTCAACTATGCTTCTAGTACAATCAGAAGCAGTTTCCAAAGTGGTAACTGTTAGTTGAATATTATCCCTTGCCAAAGTCACTTTAGCACACTCAGTTCTTAACATTTTTATTTCTGCATCTTTCAAAAATATTTGTCTATTAAGAATGGCTTTAGTGTCATAAAAAGTGAGTTCATTTTCCCTAAAATGGATTATTTGCTTCTCAAGTTTAGCCATACCACACTTATGATTGACTAGGTCTTGATGGGTTTTTCTTTCTTCTACTTTTAGTTCATCATAAAGTTTTATAAGAGTTTGTAATTCTTCAAAAACTTTGCAAGTATTAGAACATTTTGTAATATGTACCACAGGAGTGGAGAAAGCCATTAAAGCCAATTCATCTGAAGTTGACTCCTCTTCACCCATAAAACTCCAATCAAACCCCATCCCATCAATAGCTACCATAGCTTTAGGCTCAATGATCTCCACAACCTTACTCTTGCTCTCAAAGCTTCCTTTCTTCTCAAAGCTTCCTTTATTCCTGTTCTCAAACCCTCTTCCCTTGTCATCCTGCTTCTTTGGTCTTTTACACTCTCTTGAGTAGTAACCCTTCATGTGGCAGTTGTAACACTCCACTTTGGACTTGTCATGCCCAGCAGGCTCATTACCATCTATGATAATCTTCTTTCCAGTCCTCATCAGCAACTTCTTAACCCTTATGCTCAGAAGTGAAAGTTGCCACTTTATGTCCATTTCTTCAAGATCATCAGGATTGATCTCTTGAAGGTCTTCAAAAGTTAATATGGACCCATTGTGTTGTGATGTCAGGAAGGCACACCCAATTGTTTCATCTAGAATGGTTTTGGTACTGGTAGAAGTACTGGCAGTACCAAAGTTTGTGTTGGCAGTACCTTCTTCTCTGCCATCTTTTTCTTCATCTACAACTCTTGAGGTGCTTGGAGATGATACAAAAGCCATATTTCCTGAGCTTGAACCAGTAGTCTTCTTTACTTCATGCTCTACTATTTTGAAGTTGTTGTAGAGATCATTAAGACTCATCTGATCAATATCTGGTTTGTTTTTCCAGACAATGACATGCATGGACCATTCAGAGGGTAAACTCCTAAGGAATTTGGAGTTTAAGTCTTCTTGAGTTATTAGCACTTCATGAATGGCTAACTGACTTGAAAGCTTTTGAAGTCTATTGAACATGCTGTCCAAAGACTCATTTGTTGTGGCTGCAAAGTTTTCAAACTGATGTTTGAGGAGAGTTTTCTGTGTTTTCTTGGTGGCATCATTTCCACCAAGTCTAGCCACAATAGCTTCAAAAAGGGTTTTAGCATCTTTGTACTTGTTGAAGATCAAAAGCTGATCATTTGGAATAGTCATCAGTAGCATACTCCTGGCTTTTAGATCATTTCTCTTTTGAATTCTTTCTTCTGCGCTTGATGGGTTTACTTGCACATGTGTTACAAGTGCATCGTTTACTGTGGAGGTGGTGATTGAGGGTTTGAATGAGTTTCCTTCTTCAATAATCTCCCAAAGTGCATAGTCTTGCACTTGAAAGTATTGTTCTACCCTCAGTCTCCACATATCAAACTCATTTTGTTTGAGTAATGGAAGTTTTGCAGCAACATTTGTTTGAATGTGTTCAACGTCCATGGTTCTTTTAAATTGTAAATATCAGCCTAGCTCTGATACCACTTGTGAAGGATTATACAAACACTTGGGATGTGAATCTTAATAATGTGTTTGGGATATTTATGTATGAATGTGATGTAGTATGCGGAATCTACTATAACACACTTTAAAAGAACACAAAGGTGATGAGTATGTAAACGTGAATAATAATGAGCAATGAACACAACTTTAGTAACACAAAACGATTCAATATTATTGATGAAATAATACGGATGATCTAACTATCACCAGGATTACAAAGTAATCTTGAATCTTTGATTGTAAAAGGATTTGTGAAATGAGTAACTAAGTTACTAGAGAGGTTGTTCTGTTTTGGTTATTAGTTAAAGAGATGCATGCATGAAGGTGGTGACTAAGGGAACCTTTTATAGAATAAGGTACCCTTATTACAAGTTGTCAAGTTGTTGAATATAATAATATACTTTGACTATTCTAGCCTACAATTAAATACAACTACCAATGTAACTACTCTGTATATTCTTCTGCACAAACATGTGAAGACTGAACTACTTCTACATTACGTATTACATTGTACAAAAACTAATAATACAACAAATATCTACAACTAAATATCTATCAACTTGATCATAATCTTGGCAGGACCTTTATCAATTAGCAGTACCTTCTCACCCAGAAGGTACTGTTAGTACATCTTCATCTTCTTCAAAATCAACTAGCAGGCTCTTGGCATATCTGGCAGGCTCTTTGACTTGAACATTTTATTCCCAACAGCAAACAATTTAAAATTAGGCTCAAAAATATAGAAAATTTAAAATCCAGTTTCATTTTCCTATTTTCTCCCCCCCCCCCCCCCCCACACACTTAAGTTTGACATTGTCCTCAATGTAAAGAACGATGAACCATAAAAATAGGGAAATGAAACATAAAAGAAATGATACTGCTTGAGCCTTGGAATCTAGATTGAGCTCCAAATGAGATATTGAGATCGAACGATTCCACATCTTCGAGATCAAGCATCGAAACCTGCAGTAATCTTCATATACAAAACAAACAAACACACAAAATGCAAAATATTTTTGGATTTTTTTATTTTTTTCTGCAAGGCCCCCACACTTATGGTGAAACCATTGGGGCATAAAAATAAACAAATAATTAAAAACACACGGGTTGCCTCCCGAGAAGCGCTTAATTTATTAACGAGTCATCAGCCTGACTCGATCTTCCTCACTTTCGTGGTTTATGTTTGGGATTCTTTCCCGACTTCTTGGGAATATAAACCACATTTCCTTTCACTATTCCTTTTTCATTTTTATCGATCAGTTCAAGTGAAATTTCCTCACTTGACATTTCATTCAGTTGCTCCTCATCATGATAAATCTTGATACGATGTCCATTAACAATGAAACTTCCACCGTGCTTGTCATATAACTCGACATATCCGGATGGAAAACCATGTTTTACCATGAATGGACCATACCATTTGGTTCTTAGCTTAGGAGCTTTGAATTTGTACTTAGAATTGAACAAAAGTACTTTGTCTCTGGCTTTGAATTCTTTCCGGATTCTGAGTTTCTTATCATGGTACGCTTTTGTTCGAGCTTTGTACAACTTGGAATTCTCATACGCTTGGAGTCTTAACTCATCGAGTTCATGCAATTGCAAGAATCGTTTTTCTCCAGCGATTTTGAGATCGGGGTTACATTGCCTCAATGCCCAGTATGCGCGGTGTTCAATTTCAAACGGCAAATGACAAGTTTTTCCATATAAAAGTATATACGGAGTTGTGCCAATTGGAGTTTTATATGCCGTTCTAAACGCCCATAGAGCATCATCGAGTTTCCTTGACCAAATGGAAGGATTATCCTTAACCGTTTTTTCAAGTATTCTTTTCAAAGCTCTATTGGTGTTTTCAACTTGACCACTGGTTTGAGGGTGGTATGCTGTTGCGAAACGATGATGGACTCCATATCGTTTCATAGCTTTCTCCATTTGATGGTTACAGAAGTGAGTTCCTCTGTCGCTTATCAAAGCTTTTGGAATTCCGAATCGAGAGAAAAGCATTTTTTAGAAATTTACAACCACTCGTGCATCATTTGTGGGTAAGGCTTCTGCTTCAGCCCATTTAGAAACATAGTCAATTGCAACGAGGATGTATTCAAACTTATGAGATTTAGGAAAAGGACCCATGAAGTCAATTCCCCATATATCAAAGATTTCAGAAACTTGTATGCTTTTTTGTGGCATTTCGTCTCTACGAGAAAGACTACCAGACTTTTGGCAAGCATCACAATTCTGCACAAACGTATGGACTTCTTTAAAAATTGTCGGCCAATAAAATCCCGCATCAAAGACTTTTTTCGCGGTTGTAGACGAACCGTAATGTCCTCCAGTTGGGCCGTGATGACATTCATCGAGAATTTTTCGGGTCTCTGAACCGTACACGCATCTTCTAATTATCCCATCGGGACACATTTTAAATAGATACGGTTCATCCCAAAAATAGTGTTTTAGGTCTGCGAAAAATTTACTACGCTGAGTGTGAGTTAGACCTTTTTGTAACACTCCTCCGACTAAATAATTTGCAAAGTCTGCAAACCATGGAACTTCTTCATAAGAGTTTCATCTGGAAAATTATCATCAATCTCATCTTCACCGAATTCATCTAAATTAGGATTTTCTAATCGAGACAAATGGTCTGCTACAACATTTTACGCGCCTTTCTTATTTTGGATTTCTATGTCAAATTCTTAAAGCAATAAAATCCATCGGATAAGACGTGGTTTGGCATCTTGTTTGGCAAACAGGTATTTAAGAGCTGAATGATCGGTGAATACAATTGTCTTTGACAAAATGAGATAAGAACGAAATTTGTCAAACGCAAAAACTACAGCCAAAAGTTCTTTTTCAGTGACCGTGTAGTTTTGTTGAGCACTATTCAAGGTTTTGCTAGCAAAGTAAATAAGACGACAATGTTTTCCATCGCGCTGTCCTAACACTACTCCAACGGCAAAATCACTTGCATCACAAATAAGTTCAAATGGCAGCAACCAATTTGGTGAAACCATAATCGGTGCATTTGTTAACTTATTTTTGAGCATTTCGAATGCCTTGATGCATTCTTCATTGAAATCAAAGACTGAATCTTTCTCGAGAAGCTTCATCATAGGACGAGATATTTTCAAAAAATCTTTGATGAATCTACGGTAGAATCCCGCATGCCCCAAGAAACTCCTAACGCCTTTGACGTTAGTCGGGGTGGTAACTTAGCAATAGCATCTATTTTTGCTTTGTCAACTTCGATTCCCTTGCTAGAAATCTTGTGACCAAGCACAATGCCTTCTATCACCATAAAGTGACATTTTTCCCAGTTTAGTACGAGATGAGCGGTTTTGCATCTTTCAAGCATTTTATCAAGATTGGAAAGGCATGACTCGAATGAGTCTCCAAATACCGAAAAATCATCCATGAACACTTCCATGGAGGTTTCAAGCATATCTTGAAAAATAGCAATCATGCACCTTTGAAATGTTTCTGGTGCGTTACAAAGACCAAAAGGCATACGCCTATACGCATATGTGCCAAAAGGACACGTGAATGTAGTCTTTTCTTGATCAGCTGGATCAATTGGAATTTGAAAATAACCGGAAAATCCATCGAGAAAACAAAAGAATTTGTTCCCCGCAAGTCTTTCCAACATTTGATCCATGAACGGTAAAGGAAAATGATCCTTCCTGGTGGCGTCATTTAATTTGAGATAATCAATGCATACTCGCCAACCAGTTATGGTTCTGGTAGGAACAAGTTCATTATGTTCATTAGTTACAACGGTTGTTCCTCCTTTCTTAGGAACAAAGTGAACAGGACTCACCCATGAACTATCCTCAATGGGGTAAATAATACCAGCATCAAGAAGTTTGATTATTTCCTTCTTAACAACTTCCTTCATGTTTGGGTTGAGTCTTCGTTGTCTTTGAACAACGGGTTTGGAATCGTTTTCGAAATTCATTTTGTGTTTGCAAAAGTTTGGACTTATTCCACGAATGTCAGAAGTTTTCCAAGCGAAAGCTTCTTTATGATTTTTGAGCATAGAAACAATACGTTCTTTTTCATCGGGTTTGAGTGCTGAAGATATGACAACCGAAAGAAGAGATTTTTCTTCCAAGAATGCATTTTCCAGATGATCGGGAAGAGGTTTCAAGACGAGATCCACCGGCAGATCTTCAATTGAGGTTTTGATTCTCATTTCATCATTGAATTCCAACTCCTCAAAGTTGGTTATTTCTTCCTCAGAAATTTCTTCGGTGTTTATCTGCATAAATTCAGCGAATTCTCTGTCGAGATCTTCATCACTTATTTGTCCAGATGTTTTATGAGTCTTAATTCTTTCATCAAGCAACTCATCGAATGTTTCCTCTGTAATTTCATCGATAACATCAATGTTATAACAAGTGTCATCATTCGCATGAGAATATTTCATGGCTTGATTAATTTGAAAAGAGATTCTTTCATCTCCAACTCCAAGATTGAGTTCTTTGTTTTTGACTCGAATGATAGCATCGGCGGTGTTTAGGAAAGGTCTTCCTAAGATCAATGGAACTTTGCTATCTTCCTCCATCTCGAGGATCACAAAATCAACGGGAAAAACAAATTGCCCAACTTGAACAAGCATGTTTTCAGCTACTCCAACAGGATATTGGATAGTATGATTTGCTAAACTTATACTCATTCTTGTGGGTTTCAGGGTATCGATTGAAAGCTTCGCATACAATGAGTATGGCATAAGATTGATACTTGCACCAAGATCGGCTAAAGCATCACAAGTGATTGAATTTCCCAAAGTACACGGGATGAGAAAACTTCCAGGATCACCGAGTTTTTTCGGTAGTTTATTTTCAACAATGGCTGAGCAATCTTCATTCAAGAAGGTAGCGGAAATGTTTTCCATTTTGCTTTTGTTGCTCACAAGTTCTTTCAAAAACTTCCCATAATTGGGCATACCAGCCAGGACATCAACAAGCGGAACGTTGATCCTAACTTCTTTGATTAAGTCAATGAACTTGCCATATTGTTCTTCCATCTTTTCTTTTCTCAAACGTTGAGGATATGGAATTCTTGGTTTATATGCTTTGAGTTGTGGAGTGGTTTTAACGACTGGTGTAGGAATTGGTTCGTTATCTTTTGGTTTCTCTTCCGCTTCATCCTCACTATCATCATGAACGATAGTGGTTGTTTGGTATGGGTTTGGTGGTGGATCATAAGATAGACCACTACGAGTGAATACAGCATTTACATGCTCATTTCTCGTTTGAGGTGGACGATAAGATCCAGATGATGATGGTTTCGGGTTGGATTGAGTATTGCTTGGCAAAGTACCTGATGGTCTAGCAGCAAATTGATCAGAAAGACGACCAAATTTGGTTTCAAGGTCTTGTATAGAAGCTTGATGGTTCTTTTGGCCTTGTTCGACTTTGGTTTTGAGAATGAAGAACTGATTTTTCATAAATTCATTCGTTTTGCTTTTGAGCTTGCACGAATTCACACATGGTTTTTTCGAATTCAGATTATTCATTTTTCTTTTCAGGTGTTTGTGATGATGAACGGTTATTATCACGAGACGATGTCGGACGGTTGTCATCACGAGGTTGGGAACTACGATTATCATCCCTCGGTGGACGATCTTGCCAATCTCTAGAATTTCTACCGTAGTAGTTTCCACGATATCCTCCTCCTCGATATCCTCCATAAACATACTTGGCTTCGGGACCTCCCATGGGTTTGTCATCACATTCGGATGATGAATGGTTTCCACCACAATAATTGCATCCATCGCGCATTTCTTTGATCTCTTTTTGGATACTTTGGAATTTAGAATCGATTTTGGTGGTGAGATCTTTCATCATGTCCATGATTTTGGAATTTTCATTCGTTCCTTCGGCGAATGCAACGGTTTTTCGTTGAGGTTTGGTTTTGGCATCCTTAGACCAATCGAGCTTAAGAAGTACACGGTCTTCTAGTAAATTGTAAGCTTCGTTAGGGGTCTTATAAAGGAAAATTCCTCCGGCATCAAGGATACCTTGAGTTGTGTCATCGAGACGATGGTAAAAGATTTGAATGATATTACCACGAGACAAACCATGCCCATGACAACTTCGGAGCATGTTTTTTATTCGAAGCCAAGCTTCGACAAGATTTTCTCCTTCCTTTTGAGTGAAACTATGAATTTCACCTAAGAGACGATCAAACATGGCCAGTGGAAGGAAATGTCCAACAAAAGCTTCTCTCATTTGGTCCCAAGTTGTGATCACTCCGGAGCTTAATTCGTTATACCAAATTTTCGCTTCTCCGGTGAGAGACGATGTAAAGAGTTTGAGGCGGATTGCATTTGCATCGGTAGTTCCATAACGAAACATGTCACAAATTTCAAGAAAATCAGCGATATGTTTGTGTGGATCGGATCTAACTCGACCATCAAATTGATTGTCTTTAATCATCGAAAGATGATGACCTTTGATAGTGAAGTTATCTCCAAGATTAACAGGAACAATGGCGGCCTCGGGTGTAGGAGCTAGAACCCTACTGGTATCCCACATAGGTCGATCATCGGCCATTGGAAATGGTAATTCAAGAAAAAGATCAACGATTGGATGAACTTCGGAAAGATTATCAAATGGTGGGTTAACGGTTTTTGGTATACTTTGATTGGGTGGAACAAATGGGGTTCTCTTTTTGCAAAATAAACTTTCAGGGTTAGACAATGGTGTACTTAATTCTTCGCTTGAAGAGCGAGTGGTCATACAGGAGAAAAATGAGCCAATCGAAAAAGATTAAAAGCTAAAAAGAAAAATTGAAAACTTTTTTATTTTTTTTTATGAACAGTAAATGGCGGTTCAGGTGCGAACCGGGCGGTTGGGAATGAACTGGGTAACAGAAACAATTGAACCGGACCGGTTAGAATTGAACCGAGCGGCTGGACTGGGTCAGAAATAAATGAACCGGGCGGTTGAGTTTGGTCTGATTCACAGAAGGTGCTGAACCGGACCGGTTGAATACTGAACCGACGGTTCAGTTGGTCAGAAAATGGTGAACTGGTTCGGCTGAAAGCTGAACCGGCGGCTGGTCTGGTTTCGGGGTCACAGAAACCTTTGAACCGCTATTTCCTGGGTGAAAATTTCAAAGAACTTTTAAAGAACAAGCTTAGGAACAAGAACAAAGCACAAAAATTATAAACAAAAACTCACAAAAACGTGATCAAATCCCCAGCAGCGGCGCCAAAAACTTGATGTGTTGTCTAGAGTGCAAGTTTTAAATTTATAAACACGATCTACCAATGATTCAAACGAAACACATACGAGCAAGTATACTCGTCCGTGTGTAGTAAGAGGTGATATGGTAAGCCAAGGTCGTTCACAAGGATTTGTATAGTTTTTATGTAACGTGAGTTTGATTATAACAAAGACTTAGTAATGATTCTAAGCAAGCAAATAATGATGATGATGTAAATTCAATATATTAAAAACTATACTTGCCTAGACTAGTTTGCACAATTCCCTTGATATGATTATGACAATGATTCAAATCGATTATGATCAACAAATTAGATGGTGCTCTAATTTGATTAGTTGGTGTACTAATCCTCTTATTTTCAACACTTTCAATCCTCGTCAAGATTTTAAGATGACAAAAACAATATTAAGTTTTGATCACACAAGACTAACACAATTCAATCACTTGATTAGCTATCGTTTAACAAGTAATTGACAACTCCACTTTTAATTTTCTAAGTTTAACCAAGTTACATATGAAATGGTCAATACATAAGGTAACACCTTCATAGACAAAGGTTTACAATTGATTAAATAACAATGTCTCTTTCGACCTATTACACCATTAATAATCAACCAAACTTGATAACTCTTTCGTTTATGAAAACTTCAAAAGTACAATTCGATCTTAGTATTAGCTTTTCATTGAACTAGAACTATAGAGTCATAATCAATCAACATTCATGTAACAAACGTCATCTAGGCAAGTGCACAAGGCACTTAGCCGCTCATGATAAACAAAGAAATAACCACAGAAAATTTATCACTTGAAAACATGATTAAGAAGTCTTACAAAAGTTGTAATGATGATTACAAGAGTTAGGAACAATTATGAGATGATCAACAATGATTCCTTTGATGATTATAATGATGAATGATGAATGTAAGCTAACTTCTTCCTGCGTTTTCTTCCTTGTAGCCTTCTTGAGAGAGTAAATTGATTATGAGATTAGTTGTAGTGTATTCTTTTCTGTCATAGTGGTTGGTAGTCTCTTTTCTCTCTAACCAATCATACTTATTAATAGAATGACTCCCCTTGGCCACCAAGCAAGTTTCTTGGGCACTAAGTGTCATTAAAAATCTGGACTTAAAGTAAATGTGGTGTAATGATCATCCATATGAAGGGTTAGTTCATTAAAGATAGTCATTAAGTGTGCCAGGAGTTGCAGCAACCCAAGGTTGAAGTCTCAACCTGAGGTTCAGATTCCAGCCCAAGGTTTGGAGTAAGGTTGGCATGGCAGTTTTGAACCTTGGGTTGAACTTAAGCCTTAGTTGTATTTCTTGAACCTTTGGTTGAGGAAGCAAGCCATAATCCATAGCAAACTTTGCATGTAACTTCTCATTCATTTCATCAACAGTTGATCTTTTCTTGAGCTCGGAAATCTTTGTAATTTGATTCTTTATCTTTGATGATCTTCCCGAGGTCTTTATAATGGGTAGAATCTTTCGTTGTGCATAAGCTCTTGATTTAACGACTTTTCCACATCTTTCTAGCTATTCCCTTGGACTTGATTGTACCTGAACCTGAATACATCTTTTATACCTTTTAAGCATAATATGTTCACAAACACAACCAAATACAATGCACAAACATAGAAATAACGCGACTAAAGCATGTACAAAATAAGCGTTATCAGTACCCATAGTCAATCAGCTGATTATGAATCCATAGAACTTGACCACAGCAACTTGCAGCAGCTACATACTCAGCTTCAGTTGTAGAAGTTGCCACAATTGTCTGCTTCTTGCATTGCCATGATATAAGTCTGCAACCTAGGAACTGACAACCACCTGTTGTTGACTTCTTATCCAGACTAGCACCAGCATAGTCACTGTCTGAGTATGCCACCAGATCAAAAGGAGATTCCCTAGGATACCATAGACCCAACTTAGGTTGACCTTTGAGGTACCTAAAGATTCTCTTCACATCAACTAAATATGAAGCCTTGGGATTGACTTGAAACCTTGCACATGCACACACAGCAAACATAATATCTGGTCTTGATGAAGTAAGATACATCAAGGACCCAATCATGGACCTGTAGGTGTGTACATCAATACTTTCTCCATCTGCATCTTTAAGCAAAGGTTTCTCTGGATCAACAGGTGTGCTTGCCACTTTAGCATCAGTAAACCGAAACCTCCTTAATATCTCAGTTACATACTTATCTTGGCTGATAAATATGCCATCAGCTGATTGGTTCACTTGCAACCCTAAAAAGAAGGTAAGTTCACCCATGGAACTCATTTGAAACTTATCATGCATAAGTTTCTCAAATTCTATGCACATCTCCTTCTTTGTGGATCTAATTATGATATCATCCACATAGACCTGTACTAGCAAGATATCTCCTTTGTTCTTCTTGATAAAAAGAGTCTGATCAATCTTGCCTCTTTGGAACCCATTCTCTAACAGATAAGTAGCCAATGTTCCATACCAGGCTCTTGGAGGTTGATGCAATCCATAAAGAGCTTTCACCACCTTGTACACCTTATCTGGATGTTCAGGATCTACAAAACCTGGAGGTTGAGAAACATACACCTCTTCTTCAATAGTACCATAAAAAAAGGCACTTTTAACTTCCATCTGGTAAACCATAAATCCCATAAAAGAAGCATAAGCTAAGAATAATCTTATGGCTTCAATCCTAGCTACAGGTGCAAAAACCTCTTCATAGTCTATTCCTTCTTCTTGTGTATACCCCTTGGCTACAAGTCTTGCCTTATTTCTGATCACTATCCCCATTTCATCTTTCTTGTTTCTGAATATCCATTTAGTTCCAATAACCCTCATACCCTTAGGTAAATCAACCAGTACCCAAACCTTTTGAATCTTGAATTGTAGAAGCTCCTCTTGCATAGCTTCCACCCAGCTTGAGTCTTGTAAAGCCTTAAGTATGTTCTTGGGTTCTTCTTGGGAAAAGAAACATACAAACAGACATGTGTTGGCATCTTTATGCTTTTTCTCTTCATAAACATCACTGAGAAAGCCATGTTGATCTAAAGTCATGGTCTGCCTTCTTGTCTTCACACAAGACTGTACGTCTCCAATCACATTCTCCAGGGAGTGATCTTTGTGAATTCTTGTGTGTGGAGTTGTAGGAACTTGATAAGTAAGTGGCATGTCATTGATATCCACTTCATCTTCTGAGAAATCATCATCAGTAGTACCTGATGGGGCAGTATTATGAACATTTTGCCCAGCAGTGCTAACATTAGGCTCAGCAGTACAAACCCCATTTGTACTGTTTTCATGATTCTCTTGTTCTTCAACACCACCTTCAGTGTTTCCATCTTCATAACCTTCTTTGTTAGCATCAGTAGAAGGTCCAGCATCCTTTGAAGATGAATCAACACTATTCCAAATAGGCATCAGAATATGATCTTGATCTTTCTTCTTTTCCAAGCTTGGTTCACCTGTTTTAACACTATCTTCTGAACCTGCAAAATCATTAGAAAATGTTCCTGCAACAACTGGTACATAGTTCATAGATTGCGTTAGAGAATCAAGATCAAATAGCCATTTTGGAGCTTCACCTGCAACATTAGAATTATTCTCTAAAAACTGAACATGCAGGTTTTCCTCTACTTTCCTGGTTCTTGTGTTGTATACCCTAAAGGCTTTGCTATTCATTGAGTACCCAACCAAGAAACCCTCATCAGATTTACCATCAAATTTTCCCAAATGGTCTAAGGTATTGAGAATAGTGACATGACACCCAAATGGTCTTACAAAACCTAAAGCAGGTGTTCTTCCTCTAAACAGTTCATATGCTGTCTTGTTGTGAGGTTTGACTACTAAAACCCTGTTCTGAACATAACAAGCAGTATTAACTGCCTCAGCCCAAAAAGTGATGGGCAGCTTGGAATCAGCTAACATGGTCCTAGTAGCCTCTATTAGTGTCCTATTCCTCCTTTCAGCAACCCCATTATGCTTAGGAGTTCTAGCTACACTAAACTAACATAATACCTTTTTCCCTACAGAAATCATCCATAACTCTATTCTTAAACTCTGTCCCATTGTCACACCTGATGATTTTCACTTTCTTATCAACTAGGTTTTCTATTTCAGTTATAAACGTCTTAAGAATGCTAGTTGTCTCATCCTTAGATCCTAGAAAGAAAACCTTGTGAATCTACTAAAATCATCAGTTACTACAAGACAGTACTTCTTATGTTGTATACTACTCACAGATGTAGGACCAAACAAGTCCATATGCAACATAAACAAAGGTTGAGTAATAGAGTTCTAGGTCTTGGGCTTACAAGAAGCTTTGTGTTGTTTGCCTTTGAGACAGGCAACACAAGTTTGGTCATTCTCAAAACGTTTTTGAGGCAAGCCTCTTACCAAACCATCTTTAACAATTTTATTTATGGTTTTAAAATTGACATGACCAAGTCTTCTATGCCAATGCATTGACTCATCCAATGTGGCTTTTGCTACAAGACAAGTGAGAGCCTCTTTAGAAACAATTTTATTCATATCAACACTGTACATATTGCCCTTTCTTGGAACTTTAAGAAGTACTTGACTTTCATCAGGTAACTTAAAGTCTAGAGAAAGCATAAGACATTCAGTGTCAGTAAAAAGAACTTTGTTCTTTTTGTCACACATCTGTGAGACACTAAAGAGATTATACTTGAGCTCCTGCACAAAATACACATCTTCAAAGTCAAGTTTACCGGTTTTCAATGTACCTTTACCAGTAATCCTTCCACCAATTCCTCCCCCAAAGGTAACATATCATCCATCCATTGGTGTAAAGTCAGAAAGATAGGACATGTTCCCTGTCATGTGCCTAAAGCATCCACTATCTGCATAACCTTGATCTTCTTCATCATCTTGTGGATGTCCCTGCACATAAAAGAAAGGAAATTAGTTTCCTTGGGGTACCCAAGCCATCACTGACTTGGGTTTGCCTCGTGCATCAATATAGTCAAATATCTTTGATACAATTGATGCACCATTGAGTTTGATTGGTCTCCATACCCAACATGTTGAGGCCTTAACAACATTTGCCCTCTTATCCCTAGCAGTGTTTTTAGGCCTACCAGTACTAACTGCTAGTCTAGCAGTACTACCTGCTGGCCTAGCAGTTTTAACTTTTGAGTTCCAAAATTTGTTTGAAACACTGCTTTCTTGTGAAAAGGCTTGTGAAAAGTTTGTTGTGCATTTTTTGAAATTGGTTTTGCACTTGAAACTGTTGGTTTAGGGTAAACAGTCTTAATTGGTCTGGCAGTACTAACTGTTGGTCAAGCAGTACTAACTAGTTTGAGGCCAGACAGCATTAAAATTGCTCTGGGAGTCATTCTGCTAACATTAGGGTATGATTTTCTAGAAAAACTGTTTAAGTTCACCCTCTCAGTTGTGTTCCCATGAACCCTTTTATTCCCTGTAACCACCTTTTTCCCTTGATGGTTATGACAAAAGGTCTGTAGGTGGTCAAAGCTACCACAAGAAAAGCAAGCCTTGTTTTACATGACAAAGTCAGTTCCTAATTGATGGGACTTGAGGTTATTCCAGTTCCCCTTGTTTCCCCTAGGCTTGTTTGTGGACCTATACATCTCATAATATCTAACTATTTTCCTAGCTTGTTTTACATTTGTTCTAGGTTTAACAGTTGCATCATTAACCACCTTAGCAACATCAGTTCCTTCTTGCTTTACCACTTCAGGTTTAGTCACAACCTGATCTTCATCATCAGATTCCCAATCTTCAATGATGGGAGCATCTGAGTTCCTATCATCTGACACCTTGTCCTCAGCAAGAGAGATGTCACTAGCACTCTCAAAAGGCTCATTAGCTTCTACAGGTTTATTAATATTAACATTTTCTTTAGCCTTACAACCATATTCTAATTTTGGCTCTTGAAACTCAGCTAAACCTGTGTGTTCTAAGTCAATTCCTAAGGGTGCAAGCACTCCTCTATGTGGAGGTGGACAAGTTTTATAACCTAACCCATACTTAGCTTTATTAACCATTTGACACTCTATGATTTTATTGACTCCTTTTGATGCATACTCCATAGTGTCTACAGTTAATTGAATATTATCTTTTGCCTTTTTGATCTTATCCAACTCAGTTCTAAGCATACTAATCTCAGCATTTTTAAGAGTCAAATCTCTTTTAAGTACAGCTATATCCTCAGTAAAGACAGACTCATTTTTCTTATAATGCAAAATTTGTTCTTCTAAAACTGCTAAACCTCTTTTATGATTAGATAAATTATAGTTTGTATGGTTTAACTCTATTCTCTGCTCATCATAATGTTTCTTTAATGTTTCATATTCTTTAAGAGCAGAACAAGTTTTAGAACAATTTTTGGCTGAGTGTACCTCTGAGTTAGAAAAAGCCATAAGTGCCATCTCAGCTGGTGCTTCCTCCTCATCAGCCATGAAGCTCCAGTCATAACCCAGACCATCAATGGCAACCATAGCCTTTGAAGATGTCTCTGCCTCTTCCACTGCCTTTGGCTTGCTTCCATACCCCTTATTCTTGCTATCCTGCTGCCTGGGTCTTCTACACTCTCTGGCAAAATGCCCCAACTTGTGACAGTTAAAGCACTCCACCTTAGACTTATCAAAACCAGCAGTATCATTACCACTGATGTTGATCTTTTTCCCAGTTCTCTGAAAGAATTTCTTAGCCCTCATGCTAAGAAGTGCAACCTGCCACTTTAGGTCCATCTCTTCCAAGTCATCTTCATCAATCTGCTCTAGATCTTCATGTAACAGCATAGACCCATTGGCTTCGCTGGTTGGGAAAGCATAAAAAGTAGTATCACTAATACTAGCAGTACTATTTGATGAGCTAATAGTACTAACACTAGGGTTAGCAGTACTAACTCCTGCAGCCACTTTCACTTCTTATGGACTGGTGTTGCTGGGAGATGACACAAATTCCATATTCCCAGAGCTTGAGCTTGAACTTCTAGATTTCATCACTTCCTGTTCAACAATCTTAAAATTGTTGTATAGATCATTGAGGCTCATGGTGTCGATTTCTGGCTTGTTCTTCCAGACCACCACATGAGTGTACTATTCAGCAGGTAAACTCCTTAAGAACTTGGAATTCAGGTCTTCTTGAGGGATCTCAACTCCTAGCACAGCCAGTTGGCTAACAATCTTCTGCAATCTATTAAACATGTGATCAAGAGACTCATTACTGGTAGCACTAAAATTTTCAAAGTTTTGCTTCAGTAAGGTCTTTTGGGTCTTCTTGGTGGCTTTATTGCCACCAAACCTGGTAGTAATTGCTTCAAACAAGGATTTTGCATCCTTGTATTTGCTGAATGTTAGGAGCTGATCATTATGGATGGTCATCATCAACAAACTCCTAGCTTTGACATCATTCTTCTTTTGCAGCTTCTCTTCTGCAGTAACTAGAGAGGTATTAACAGTAGTCTTTTCCTCACCATCAACTGTTGTCACAGTTGTTGATGGTTTGAAGGAGTTCCCATCTTCAATGATTTCCCAGAGTGCATAGTCCTGCACTTGGAAGTACTGCTCTATCCGAAGCCTCTACATCTCGAAATCATTCTGCTTCAGCATAGGCAACTTTGCAGCCATGTTAGTCTGTGTTGTCTCCATGTCCATTGTCTTAAAACGGAATAAAGAGTTCTTCTTCTAAATCAAAGTATCAGCCTGGCTCTGATACCACTTGTGAGGATCTAAAACACGCTTAGAATGTGTTGAGGATACTTTGAGTTTATATATTAACAAGTATGCGGAATCTACTTGATAATACTTAGAAGATTGGTTTAATGTAACAGTAATAGATAATGTATAACTCCAAACGATTCAATATTATTAGATATAATACGAGTGATCTCTGATATCACTAGGGTTACAAAACCTTGAATCTTAACAAAAACATATATCAACATCTAACCTAGGACCTCCTTTTATAGCACAAGGAGTCCTTTACAAGATAAGTATCTATCCATATAATTTTAAGTAAACAAGATATACATACAATCTTTTATATACTTATCCTTCTACACGTCTTCTAGAGCAGTATCTTCATGCAGCAGTCTTCAATACTAGCAGTATTAACTTAGCAGTTTGTATTGTTAGTTGTCTTCAACATTCTTGAACTTACACTAGCAGTTTGTACTATTAGTGTTATCTTCAGCAGTACTAAGTCAAAACTAAGTCTTCAACATTTAATTCCTAACAATATGTTTGTAAAATGATGGACATAATATCGATCGACATAACTGCTTCGAAGATAGTCATTTAGGTTTTCCAAAACTTTGATGTTTTCAATATTTTCATTAGCTTCCTTCACTATGGACGACCGGATCTACACACACTCCTTGTGTTAGATAGATACTTTGAATAATGCTAGTCTAGCACGCGGAATTTACTAGCAAGCACTCAGAAGATTTATTTGATGTGTTTTGTATGAACGAATGAAACAATGTATATATGAACAAGAGACAAATAATTCACTTCAACGATTCAATATTATTAATTCAATAATACGAGTGATCTCCTATCACTAGGGTTTTTACAACCTTGAATCTTAGCAAAACAATACGTATACTATTCAATAACCTAGGCAATCCTTTTATAGACTAAGGATTCCTGTACAAGATAACTATCATCTATATAAGTAAGATATACACAAAATCTTTTCTATAATTATCTTTTACAAAGTTATAAACCGTACTAACTTCTTCTTCAACCGTACTAACTGACTTTGTACTGTCAGTTTGTCTTCAAACTCATCAGCAGTACTAACTTTTATACTGAACCGTACTAACTGCTTAAAGCTTAATTCCTAACAATCCTCCCCTAAACTTATGATTTCTCCAAATCACTAAGTTTCTTCACATTAAGCTTTATCTTCTTTATGAGGGGGATTCTTCCAAACACTATCAAGCAATCCTCTTAGATCTAGCTTTCACTTCTTGTTCAAGGTTGAATATCTTAGTTACTAACAAATCAGCCATCTCAGATTCTTCATTTGCCTTGAGCATTACAGATACCATAGTTGTTAAAACAACTGGTCTGAGTGGATAATCTTTTTCAACCAGCATATAAATCTCTATTCCATCCTTGGTAGACACTTTGTGCACTCCACAAGATTCAAATAATCTCCAAGTGACATCCTTGACTTGTGCTTGAAATCTCCACATTGATTCTTCACCATCTGGTTCATAAATCCTCTTCAGCTGCACCCATAACTCTTTATCTTTGTCTTCAATAGGGTCTTGAACTTTAAACTTCTCTTTTACTAAGCTCCATAGCTGATTAAGATCTTCTCTATCAAAACCTTTGAGTAAATCTTCAAACAACCTATACCTTTCAGTAATATCACCAAGTCTTATTATCTTCCATCCCTTCATTCTTCCATCTGTGAAAACTTCCCAGTCAATAATAGGATGTTTTACTTGTAATGGTTTGATGTTTGTAGATTCTGGAACTATCACTATCATACTCTTAATCTGTTCATCAGACAATCTTTCTTCTCCAGACTTTGACTTCTTTGTAACATCAGATTCTAGAACTTCTGGTTCTCTTTTCTTTCTCTTTGTAGCATCCATCTTGTCTGAAGTATTCAGTCTTGCATATGTCTCATAGAAAGCCTTTTCTATCTCAAAATATGTCTTTCCAATGAAATCACTCATCTTGTAATTTGCTTGGTTCTTCAAATAATGCTTCATAAAACTGACTTGTTCTTTCTTGGTAGGCATCTTTGTCTTGTAACCATGCTTTTGCCTATCTCTAATTCTCTGCATTAAGTCATTCCAAGTAACTTCTTTATTCTTTGACAAGATGAATTCTTTAAGTTTCTCTGACTTTTCTTCTTCATTTAGATCTTCATCTCTAAGAATCATCATTGCTTGAGCTCTTACAATCAAATCAGAATCTAACAGATATTGTAATTGTTCATTGAAGACTTCTTGATCAACATCTTCAGATCTTGTTCTCTCCATGAACTCAGCTATGTTTCTTACATCATCTGCAGCCAACTTCCTTGCTAATTCTGCATCTTGAGCTATCTGAGCTTGTTCATCAGCTAAATCCTTTTCTAGAAGCTTTCTTGCTACATCTGCATCAAATTCTATTTGTCCTTGAGTTTTTGGCTTTGCCTTCTTGATCTTTTCAGCTTCTTGTTCAGCTTCTTCTGGTGTCATTGGCTTCTTTCCTTTATCAGTTCTTTTTCTTTGATATTCTTCCTCATCAGTACCTGAAAATGAACTAACCGTAGGAACTGTTTCAAACTCTGTCTCAGCAGTTGGAATTGTTTCAGCCGTATGAACTGCTTCTTGATTTATGTCACCAGTCTGAACTGTTTCTTTCTCAGCTTCATGAGTCTGTTCTTCTACTTCCATATCTGCAACATTAGTATCAAATTGTTCATCTGTTCCTTGTTGTTCATGCCTCCCCTGAGCTTCAGATTCATCCCTCTTGCCTTTATCTGTTTTCCTCCCCTTTTTGGAAGAATCACCATCATCACCATCTGAATCATCTGAGGTGTCTGAATCATCACTATCAGAAGAATCCAATACTACCTTTGCCCTTTTCTTCTTTAATTGTTCTTCCAGCTTCTTCACTCTTAAGGTCAATCTGTTGTAGACCTTATCAAAGTTCTCCTTGTGGGCTTTGAGCTCCTCCTTGGTGGTCTTAAGCTCCTCCTCCAAAGTTTCAACTTTGTTAACTAACTTGGTACATAATCCCATCAATTCGTTTTGTGAAGAGCTACTCTCATCACTTCTAGCTGTGTGACCTGCTAGGAGAGGTGAATCATGGGGCAAGGATCCGGTAGCCACTCTAGGTGTGGTCCTTCTCCTATAAGTTGTGTGAATTGGGGGTGGTTGAATTCTTTCAGAAGCTGTAGTGGATGTGTGATGGGGATCAGTTGGTTGTACTGAACCTTCACCCACTTCAGTTTGAAGCATTTCAGGAAACAATGGGACTACTACTCCATTAAAAAGCCTACTAGCCATAGCCATGTTTTGAAAAACTTTTGATTGAAGGCTAGGAGTAGCAAAAGTTTCTGTTGGTTTTGTAAGCAAATTCTTCTTTTTATTCAAAAGAGTTTGAACAAATCTTGGGTACATTAGAAACTTTGTTTTGCTGTTTACATTTGATGCCATACTCTCAAAAATAAATTTTGAAAAATTAAAGACCTTGTTTGTTGACAGACAAATAAGAGCAATAGCAATATTGCTACTGAATTGCTCCCATGCTGTCTTTTTGGGACTTAAGCAGTGTAGGAGAGTATGTATCAGAAATCTCCATTGTGGGGAGAAACATCCTTTTTGAAAAGTGAGTTTTTGACTAGATGTGTCATACCCCATTCTGGCAAGTTCTTGAAAAATTTCAGTGTTTAGCATAGTGATGATACCATCTGAGTCTTGCAACTTAAGATGTCTCCTAAGTGCAGATTCGGAAACAACAAAGTTAATGCCATCCACTGTGGAGTGAATTTCTAAGTCTCCATTTTCACTAGTCAAGACAGTAGAATTCTGCCAGAACTGTGTGATGTGAGAGACATAAAGAGTAGGAGAGACGGTTAAAGCATACCTGATATGAGAGTTGTTGAGGAAGTCCACAATCTCATGAAATTGAGGTTCATCTCCCTTCTCTGTTTTCCTTAGAAAAGCAACCTGGTTGTGAGTCTTTACGAAAACCAATTCAGCCATTTTCAATGATTCCTTTGTGAATGAGAAGATTAAAAAGTTGATCGAATGAGGTTAATTGAAGGATTTTGATAGCCAATTGAGTTTTTGTAGATACTGTTAGGGTTTAGCGAATTTTACGTATGAGATAAATTATCTTTGGAAATAAAATAAATAAATTTATAGTAAAAAGATAATTATCTTCAAGAAAAATCCCTATAAGTACTCTAAGAATAATGATTTTACCCCAACGGCTATAAAATTTATTACTGACAGATTTTTACAACAGCTAGTTGAGCCGTACTAAGTTTGCACTAACCGTACAAACTGCTGATAAAAATTTGTTGAGCCATATAAACTTATAAAAAGGATTAAAACATCATTGCTCAAACATAGTTTTTAGCAAACTATCAGCTATCAACGGATTTGATTAGTCTTTACCAATAGCCGTTTGCTTTGGACTAGCCAACTCGTCACAGTTAGATATGGTGAGTTGATAACCATACAATTTTTGGTAAATTGTCAACCATTAACGGATTTGATTAGTCTTTACCAGAAACCGTTTGCTCTGGACTAGTTGGTTCTTATGTGGGTTAGACATGGTGAACCAATAACCATTTGTTGTGTGCACAGATAACACACTGAGCTCCAAATCACCATTCAGTCCAAAACATAAAGCATTTAATCCACAAGCTCCACTCATCCTGCAATTGTTAGTCCAACAATAGAAAACAAAGTGCAGAGCACTTGTCTCACAACATAACAAGTATATGACTATCAATGCACATAAAAAGAAAAATTAATTTCCTTGTGGCTAATAATGCACATAAAAAGAAAAATTAACTTCCTGTTCAACAATCTTAAAATTGTTGTATAGATCATTGAGGCTAATGGTGTCGATTTCTGGCTTGTTCTTCCAGACCACCACATGAGTGTACTATTCAGCAGGTAAACTCCTTAAGAACTTGGAATTCAGGTCTTCTTGAGGGATCTCAACTCCTAGCACAGCCAGTTGGCTAACAATCTTCTGCAATCTATTAAACATGTGATCAAGAGACTCATTACTGGTAGCACTAAAATTTTCAAAGTTTTGCTTTAGTAAGGTCTTTTGGGTATTCTTGGTGGCTTTATTGCCACCAAACCTGGTAGTAATTGCTTCAAACAAGGATTTTGCATCCTTGTATTTGCTGAATGTTAAGAGCTGATCATTGGGGATGGTCATCATCAACAAACTCCTAGCTTTGACATCATTCTTCTTTTGCAGCTTCTCTTCTGCAGTAACTAGAGAGGTATTCACAGTAGTCTTTTCCTCACCATCAACTATTGTCACAGTTGTTGATGGTTTGAAGGAGTTCCCATCTTCAATGATTTCCCAGAGTGCATAGTCCTGCACTTGGAAGTACTGCTCTATTCGACGCCTCCACATCTCGAAATAATTCTGCTTCAGCATAGGCAACTTTGCAGCCATGTTAGTCTGTGTTGTATCTAGGGGTGTTATCGAGTCGGGTTATCGGGGTTATCGGGTTTGTCGGGTCGGGTTGAGTCGGGTTTGGATTTTTTAAAAACTAACCCGACACCCGACCCGATAAGGAATCGGGTTATCGAGTTCGGGTGGTAGTCGGGTCGGGTTATGTCGGGTCGGGTGATTCGGGTTATCGGGTGACCCGATTAAGTAACAGTATTCTTGAGTATAGGTGACATGTTCTGTTAGAGGTGATCTTGGGCCTGCCTGCAATGCTGCTGGAATGATCGATCGGTATGTTCTTGGCATTGATCATCTATACCAAAAGCCTGTTTACAGAAATCTGAAGGTATTCTAATGCACGTATAATGATTCATGGCTTGTAGTTAGAAATTATGTGGCTGATCATTGTTTGTGTAGCGTATACAACTGTATGGAGTATTATTTACATTCCACATGTAAATGTTAAACAAACACGTTTTGATTATAAAAACTGATATGACCATATATAATAGATAAAAATAACCAGCTATTATGGCAAAAGCTGAAAGGTATGGTAACTTGCATGTATGCATAAATCTATATTCAAAACACATTGCAAATTATATTGGATCTTGTACAGCTAATGGCATGGTTGTCATCTTGGATATGCAGTTCCTTAACAGCTTCTGTGGCCTGCATTATTGGACTGCAGTATGGTCACATTTTGTATTGATGGTAGCAATTATTCAGTACGCCATGGAAATATAATTTGAAACTCGAAACAAACAATACCAAAACACAAACTACTATAAATCTTCAATCTTCAGTCATTCAAACGTGCACCTTCTTGCTCCAAAAAGTAATAATTAAAAAGCAATAATTGATTGTCGGGTCTTATCGGGTTGACCCGATAACCCGATAACAATATTTATTTAACCCGAACCCGACCCGATAACACTATCGGGTTATCGGGTTCGGGTCAAAACAACCCGATTAGATTTTTTGACCTGATTAGACCCGACCTGATTAAACCCGACCCGATCGGGTTCCGGTTCGGGCCGGGTCAACCCGACCCTACAGACACCCCTAGTTGTCTCCATGTCCATTGTCTTAAAACGGAATAAAGAGTTCTTCTTCTAAATCAAAGTATCAGCCTGGCTCTGATACCACTTGTGAGGATCTAAAACACGCTTAGAATGTGTTGAGGATACTTTGAGTTTATATTAACAAGTATGCGGAATCTACTTGATAATACTTAGAAGATTGGTTTAATGTAACAATAATAGATAATGTATAACTCCAAACGATTCAATATTATTAGATATAATACGAGTGATCTCTGATATCACTAGGGTTACAAAACCTTGAATCTTAACAAAAACATATATCAACATCTAACCTAGGACCTCCTTTTATAGCACAAGGAGTCCTTTACAAAATAAGTATCTATCCGTATAATTCTAAGTAAATAAGATATACATACAATCTTTTATATACTTATCCTTCTACACGTCTT
The DNA here is from genome assembly GCA_021014915.2 of Artemisia tridentata subsp. tridentata. NCBI lineage: Eukaryota > Viridiplantae > Streptophyta > Magnoliopsida > Asterales > Asteraceae > Artemisia > Artemisia tridentata. The sequence goes on along the minus strand of CP139509.1, from coordinate 53,461,191 downwards.
CTAGAGCAGTATCTTCATGCAGCAGTCTTCAATACTAGCAGTACTAACTTAGCAGTTTGTACTGTTAGTTGTCTTCAACAGTCTTGAACTTACACTAGCAGTTTGTACTATTAGTGTTATCTTCAGCAGTACTAAGTCAAAACTAAGTCTTCAACATTTAATTCCTAACAATATGTTTGTAAAATGATGGACATAATATCGGTCGACATAACTGCTTCGAAGAGAGTCATTTAGGTTTTCCAAAACTTTGATGTTTTCAATATTTTCATTAGCTTCCTTCACTAGGGATGACCGGATCTACACACACTCCTTGTGTTAGATAGATACTTTGAATAATGCTAGTCTAGCACGCGGAATTTACTAGCAAGCACTCAGAAGATTTATTTGATGTGTTTTGTATGAACGAATGAAACAATGTATATATGAACAAGAGACAAATAATTCACTTCAACGATTCAATATTATTAATTCAATAATACGAGTGATCTCCTATCACTAGGGTTCTTACAACCTTGAATCTTAGCAAAACAATGCGTATACTATTCAATAACCTAGGCAATCCTTTTATAGACTAAGGATTCCTGTACAAGATAACTATCATCTATATAAGTAAGATATACACAAAATCTTTTCTATAATTATCTTTTACAAAGTTATAAACCGTACTAACTTCTTCTTCAACCGTACTAACTGACTTTGTACTATCAGTTTGTCTTCAAACTCATCAGCAGTACTAACTTTTATACTGAACCGTACTAACTGCTTAAAGCTTAATTCCTAACAAGGGATTTGTGGTCCTTGACAAAGTCCGTTGTTTCTTTAAAAAATTCTTGTTCAAAATGAATTAATCTCGCATGGATGTTATTCAATGGAGTAGTAATTTCTGTTTCAAACACCTTTTTCATTTCTGCATGAAAGCTTAAATGCCAGTTGCTAATACTGATAGTAGTTTTAGATGCAACAATTTTTTGAAGTGTTTCAATTCTCGTTTTAACATCATCTAAAAATCCTCTAGAAGCACTTGTGTTAAAAGGATTGTTTGAGGACATTTGCTCCTAGTTTGAAAGAGTTTTAGAAACAACTTTTTGTTTTGCAACTGGTGTCGTAACAACTGGTTTTTTGAAAAACTTTGGTGTTTGTTTTTGTGGAACAAAAGGAATTCCAGAAAGTTTGTTAAGTTTATTGTAATCAATTGGTTTTATCTATGGGTTCTTTTGTTTCATTTTAATTCGACTCTCTTCAACAAGCTCAATCGTTTTGTCAGTATCCCGAACAGCGGGAGGATCATGTTTAGCATATATTATATTTTCATTGTACAAAACATTCTGTTCTTCTGAGCTTTCTTGAGAGTATAAGGATTTTCACAACCGATAGCCATTTTCTTCATTGTATGTAAAAACGGATTTAGATCTTTAATAAGCATATGAATGGTTTGACTTGAATGACCCATTTTCACAAGCAAATCTTCCAACTTTTTGATTGTTTCTTGTTTCTCAATAATTTCATCAAGAAGATCATTTTCTCGTTTTGAAAAATCTGCTTTTAACTGTTTCTTTTCTTTTTCAAGATCAGAACAAGTTGATTTTTGTTTAGAAAGTTGGTTTTTCAAATCAGAAATTTCCGCGTTTAAGGATTTTATTTTCATGTGTGAATTAACATCAAGTGTGTCAAACTTGATTTGCAATTGTTTTTCCCTTGAAATGGAATTTTGATAACCAGTTTCTAAGTCTGACTGTCGTTTTTTATGAAACTCAAAAGCTTTTTCGTTTTCCTTATACCTCTCAAGCTCAGCGGTCATTTTCTCATTCGCGGCCTTAACATCGCGATTGACCTTTTTTACTTTCTCAATTTCAATGCTACAATTATTCAATACTGATTCAAATAGAGCGCATGTTTCCTCATCATGCTGTGAAACTAAGCCTCCACTATGATTCATATCTGGAGTTGCCGAATCAATATTGCTACTACTCGGCGTGTCCAGGTATGTATCATAAGTGGGTGCTGGAGTCTTAGAATGTTGTTCCTCATGAGGAGACATATCAAATATATCATTATTGTGGCATGTATTGAATAATGGTACCTCAGATACTGTATTGGTGTCATAAACAGGAGGTGTGTCAGAATCCGTGTCGTACTTAGCATCCTGAAGATTTGCCATAAATATGCAGTTTGCATCAATGTCCTCTCGGTCTTTCATGTCATCCATGAGATCCATAAAATCATTTTCCTCAGCATTCAACTGAACCCCTGCTTCTTCCTTCTGTGCCAACAGCAATGCTTTCTGCAGATAGGCTGGATCTTTCTTTTTCGGCATAGTAGGACAGTTCCTTGCCATATGACCTACACCCTGACAGTTGAAACACTTTATCGGATTTCCCTGATTCATATTTCCATAATTCCCAGCAACTGGAGCTGCAACATTCCTAATCTGATTACCCACTGTCTGATTCCCAACATTCTAACCCCTCTGATTTCCAACAAATTGACCCATCTGACTCCCTGCATACTGACCCAACTAATTTCCTGCATACTACCCTGCATTCTGCATATTCTGATTACCCATCTGAAATCTAGTAGCATATCCCTGTTGATTCCCAATAACTCCAACCATTTGTCCTCCTTGACCCATATTGAAACTCGGCTGTGCAATCTGCCTATTGCGAGTATTCGATGAAATCCTTTGGTTGTTGTTGGTTAGTGTAGAATAGCGTCCTTGGAATGCCTTTGTCAAATAAGCAAATGCTTGTGTCAAAGCAGCAGTAGACTCATCATTGTCAGTGAACTCTGGTTCTTGGAATTGTGGATATTGTTGTTGTGGAATAACATGTTGTTGTTGTGGGTAGAATTGTTGTTGTGGGATTACTACAGTTTGTTGTTGTGGAATGTATTGTTGTTGCATGTAGTTGTGAGTGGAAGATGATGCTGGTTGATGTTGTGTGTTCACTGGTAAAGGTATTGGTGTTTGAGCAATGAATGCAAGAGGATCATGATTCTTTGCCAATCTTTCTTTCCTAACTTCATTAGCCTCAGCTTGGTTTTGCTTTAGAAAATCGTAGAGCTGATCATAATTCACCTGATGTAGATCCTTGGTTTGGTTGACAATAGTGACATATCGTCCCCATTCTTCTTGAAGATTGTTGATGAACTTGATGTTGCTCGCGATTGGTCATGGTGTCAACTTGTTTCTGATTAGCTCATTCATTAAAGTGCAGAACCTTGTATAGTACGATTAAATGGATTCTCCAGGAGTGGATGTAAACTTCTCCCATTCAGTTAGTAGCTTGTTTTCTACATCTTGTTGCCCAATTTCTGTTCCATGACATAGCCTTCTAACTCGTTCCCACATGTCATAGGCAGTTTCACAGCTGTCGACAACAGCAAAGATCTCTCGTGGTAATCCTAGTTGGATTAAGTGCATTGCCATATCATCAGCTTCGATCTGCTTCTTGTCTTCTTCTGTGTATTCTGCTTCTGTTTGTTCAAGAAAGAATGGTAGAACAGGAGGTGTTCCATTTGGATCTCCAGGGTCTTGAATTTGTCGAGGCTTGAAGGGTCCATTCTTAATAGATTGGAGCAGGAGTTTACCATCAGGCTTGGTTCTGATGTAATGAAGCATGTGTTCTGATGTAATGAAGCATGTGGCTTGTCCATGGAAGATACCCACCTTTTTCAAGTATAGGAGGACGGTTTTCCGCACCGGCTGCATGAATGTCCTGCTGAGTTGCCATTGATGAAGTTATGTATGATAAAGTTGATCTTGGATCGTTTCAACGATGTAGGAGTTGTGTTTGGTGAAAGTTAAATTCAGTTGTTGTAGTGAAATTTTGGTCTTAAAACTTTGAAGGTTCAATTGTGATGACACTGTTCACTTTGGTCCAATTTCGATGACACTGTTCACTTTGATTCAATTGCGATGACACTGTTCACTTTGGTTCAATTTCGATGAATCTGGTTCAATTCCGATGACTTTGGTCCAATTCCGATGGATTTGGTTCAATTCCGATGACTTTGGTTCAATTCCGATGACTTTGGTCCAATTCCGATGGATTTGGTTCAATTCCGATGACTTTGGTCCAATTCCGATGGATTTGGTTCAATTCCGATGACTTTGGTCCAATTCCGGTGACTTAGATTTAATTCCGATGACTTTGGTCCAATTTCGATGAAAACTGCAATTTCGATGAAAAATGCAATTTTGATGAAAAACGCAATTCCGATGAAAAATGCAATTTCGATGAATAATGCAATTTTGATGAACCCTTAGGCAATTGCGATAATATCTATCTAATTTGTACAAATTATAAGATTTTTCCTTAGTCGAAGTATTCCACAAACTTATACAAGCAAGGGAATATTGAGTAATCGTTGGATCGTGAAGTAAACTTGTCCTTGATTGATTTCGATAACCAATTGTGATGAACCCTTAAGCTGCAATCTTATGAACCCAATTTCGATGAATCCAATTCCGATGAACCCTTAAAAATGCAATTCCGATAAACCCTTAAAAATGCAATTCCGATGGACGAACTAATTTTTTATGGTTCAATAAACAAACTCCTAAACCGTTTATATCGACCAAAAACCTTCAAAAACACTTAAATAACAATAAAGTTGAGACCTTTAACGTTTATAAACAAATTTGAAGAAATTCGATAAGTAGCCAAGACTTTCTAAATCGATACGAAACAAGTTTTTTGATGTTTTTGATGCGATTTTTTGCCAAAACTCACTAATAAGTAGTAGAACTATAAGAAAGACAACAACTTTAACCTAGAAAACGTAAAAATCAAAGCTTTTGGAAGAAAAGCTAATGTTTTTACAAAGAAAAACGCAACTTTTGCAAAACTTTACCAAAAAAAACGAAACACAAACACTCCTAAATCATTGTTAGGCGATTGATACCACTTGTAGGACCTTAGATCTAACCTTATCACACTATATAATAAGCTCGTATGGATTGGTGACTTGATATGTATGCGTTTTAGAGAGAGGGAGAGTAGAGAGATAAACAAGAGAGAACTTTTATTAAAGCAAAAACACACACTTACACACTCAAACACACCTTACAAATGAGACTTTGGTGTGCTTTTGTACTTGGAAAGAGACGCCCTAAAGGGCCTTTCCATGGGCTTCGTTTGGGTCATGGATTGGACTTGGATTACAACTTAAATATAAGGACTAGCTTACAATAATTGTTAACCTATTAGATTAATCCAATCCACAAGCCCTTTGACTATTCTACTATATTTTCTATAACACGTTTACAAAGTTCCTGTGACTAGAATGACCGCCACTTTTCTTTAATGCTAACAACAAGTTTTAAAGTAAAGTTTCAACTTTCAACTTATATCACTAATGTATGAATAAATGGGTATCTAACATTGTGGTAACGATCAAATAAACAATTTTGCATTTGCAAGTATTTTTATACAAATGCATCATTCTTAAAAAGTCTACTTACAAATATACACTTTAATTTGTATTAGTATACTGATCATATTTTTCATACAAACACTAGAAGTGTACTTGCACACTTGACAAAACACATTTTGTTTCCTTAATAAGTTTTCTTACTTCTAGCATCTTATTAGTATTTCGCTTACTTCTAGCATCTTATTAGCATCTTGCAGCAAAGCTTATGGTATTGGAAATTTTGATTTCTGCTATGCTCTATAAAAGTATGTTTGTGTATATACTGACACAAACTTTGTGTAGAGAAAGTTGTGCTAGTGTTATACTCTGTAAAAGTATGTTTGTGTATATACTGACACAAACCTTGTGTAGACAAAGATCTGAGCATTTATAGACACATTATGTGTCAGGATAGGTATGTCACCATAGACCGTTACCGTCGGAACTTCTTCTGTCACTTATTATATGTGAAGGAGTAGCTAATTTATCTTTACTGACACTTTTTATATCTATCCTGACACTTTTTGTCTGTCAGCAAATGCCATATTTCTTGTAGTGAGGAACTGAGGATACAAGAGCATTGCGTTAAACAATCAACTTTGTCGTGGATAGAAGAGACATCTGATTACAAAACTTCTACCTAATTCGATAGTGTCAAATAATATCTTCCTTGTATTATCTATTAATCAAGAACTTGGAATTCCCAAACTAAATGGAAGTTATTAAAATGAAGAACTTGTCTTTGCAGAAAGCACGAGAGACGGAGTGAGAAGAGCTTTGAGAATAAATCCAGGTATCTGGCCTTCTAACTTGTTGATACACATCTATGTTATTAAAAAAAACAAAATGACGGTGTGATTAAACCAGTGAATTAGTCAACCAAAAGGTTGAAAATCATGGCTACCCTAGAAAAGGAAAAAAAAAAATACGAATTTATTTAGTAGATTATTAATTTGGCCAGAAGGCAAGTTGTTAGAAAGGTGTATCAAGAGCTTTAATGTGTTGTTATTGTTGATAGAGACTCTCGAAAAGTCGCTAAAGGAAGTTAGAGAAGACGTGGTGGAAACCGATGATAAATCGATCTTGAAAGACGATGCTACGACTACATGGTCGGAGGTTAGAAATGTGAATACTATATCAGTAGACAAGTTCATTTACTCTTTGCTAAACACCAACTATTGATCATAATTCAAACTAATCACAACTACAAGTATAATTTATAGCTCGAAACTACAATCATAACTCGTGATTTTTTTTTTAAATAAATAGATTTGTATATTATATGTTTTTTTTTTTTTTTTTTTTTTTTTTTGAGCGATCTTTGAATATAATTAGGTTAATGATAAAATCCAAACGAAAGGGTTTTACACTGAAACTCGTGATTGAGCTTAACTTGGAAAAATCCTTTAGCGAGTAAGTCACGTACGGTTGCACAATATAATTAATAGCTTTAAAATCACTAACTGTTTATATCCTATTTTCGAGCCAAGAATGCTTCATCTCATTTAACTTCTTGTTAATAATCTTTCTAATGTATGTCAAGAAATCTATTCATTTATAAAAAGCTTAACTTATTTTTTTGGGCTATCCTTTAATTAATAAAAGAGTTTAAGGAGTCTTTAGAAAACTTACTTGAAAGTTGGTATTCATTTCAAAAGTCCACCTTCAAGCTAAAAAATAATAATAAAAAAATAAATAAAAAATATATATACTCAACCATAATAACTAAAAAACTAGCATCTTTCATTTCAGCATAATCGACGCCCAAAACAGTGGCAAAGAACAGTGGCATTATAGTGGTAGTCGATCCAAAACCTAGAAAAGGCTTCACATCCAAAGCAGTTGATTGGCTCGAGAAGGTAATGTACGATTCATCACAACTAGGGGTGGAAACGAGCCGAGCTACTCGTGAAAAGCTCGAGATCGGATCGGTAAAAAGCTCGAACGAGCCGAGCCTAAACGAGCCCGAGCTCGAGCTCGAGCCTAAATTAGAGCTCATTTGATAAACGAGCCCGAGCTTTATATATAAAGCTCGAATAGGCTCGCGAGCCTAAACGAGCTTTAATTTATTTATTTAATATATAAACAATGGTTGCTATATAAATGATTCCCTAAATAGTCTACCCTAAATTTTCTCAACCACATACGCAGCCTCTCAAACTTTTTCTTTTCCATTTCAATCTTAGCAACCACCTAACTATTTCCTCCTCCCAATACTTCTCTCATCAAAACAAATCTCAAATAAAAGATAATAAGTGTTTCATCTTCTTTTGATAGTCGAATAGCATACACAACGAGCACGTTTATTCTACCAATCATAAGCCGAATCATAAACACTTCAATATTTCTGCTCGAATCCAATCGAAACTTACGAACTCAAAACCCACAAACGAAGATCAAAGATACTCTTGTACATCTCAGTAACTCAGTTCGGCTTTAAGATCTTGAACGAAACAAAGATTGAATATAACATTTTTGTTATCATTCTTTCTTTATTTTCGGATATAAAAGTGCAAAGCTAGTTATAGATCGATGATGATTGAGTTTCAAACTTAAAAAATATTTAACGATTTTAAATAAGTTGAAAACAGATCTGAGATTTTGTCTTGGTCGAGTCTTGTTTGTTTTGTGAGATGGAGTGCCACTAGTCTGTAGTCAAAAGGCCCACAAATAACCAAGACCAAGTAGTGAGTAGATCGATTATTGGTTGTGAGCAGTTCTTAATGTAACCCAAATGAAAATTAATTATCATAGATGTGTATCTCTAATAAATTGTAAAAAAGGTAACCATATAAAAGTTTTTCCAATCAAATTTGATTGGTGTCTTTTAGATAAATGTTTGTTTTGGTCTTGCACTTTTGTTAAATATAATTGATTGATTTGGTGAAATTAATTAGTTAGATTTGTATGTATACTAACGAGCTCAAAAAAATAAACGAGCTTTATATAAACGAGCTCGAACACATCACAAACAAGCCGAGCCTCGAGCCGAGCTCGAGCTTTATATATTATGCCACGAGCCGAGCTCGAGCTCAAGTCTTAAGGCTCGAACCGAGCCGAGCTCGAGCTCAAGTCTTAAGGCTCGAACCGAGCCGAGCTCGAGCTCGAGCTTTCTAAAATATAAACGAGCCGAGCTCGAGCCTACCAGGGCTCGAGCTCGGCTCGGCTCGTTTCCACCCCTAATCACAACCTCATTACTAGTTGTTTGGTAATTTTGCTCCTGTTGATGAGCTCACTTTGCGGATCGTGTGGTGACAAGACCGTCCGGGTGATGACAAGCACGACTCACAACATGTAAAGTCATACGGTCTCCACATAACCATTGGCCAAATGCTTTCAAAGTTTCCTCCAATACTATAAATAATCCATGGTCCGTAGAAATAGCCACGTAAGGCACATTTACGTTAATCGGTCGGAAGGTGTAAACTTTTGAGATGAGAAATTAAACTAGCAATACCTTTATTGCCCACTTCACCATCCGGTCAACAATGAATAATGTCATTCATTTTTCTCAAAAATAAACTCATTTTCATCATTTTTCAAAAAAACTAAATATCTCGTAAACCGTTAATCGTCACACAAAACGAATCATACCATCGCGACAAGAATTAAATCATCTTTCTATATAAAGGCGCTACTATATACTTTCGACGAATTTATTTTTCGAAATTTTTTTAAATTTTGGAATTTCTGTTCTAAAAAAATCATATGTAATTTGTAAAATTAAAGTTGATTTGTTTTATGTGGTCACATATAATTTGTGAAATCACATGTGACTTTTACAATCAACAAATTACATTTGATTTAACAAAGGGTCAATTCTACAAATAACCCGGTCTAGTAAAGTGTTGGGTTTTTTTTGCCCCAAAAAAATCGCTTTCCAAAAATGGCCTCAAAAAAGTCGCTTTTCAAAAATGGCCAAGAAATTAAGCTACTTTTTATCAATTAAGCGACTTTCTCTTAAACCCAGCAGTATAATGAAATATACTAGCAGTAGAATGAAATAAAAAGTCGCTTAATTCACAAAAAGTCGCTTAATTTCTGGGCCACTTTTGAAAATCGACTTTTTTGAGGCCATTTTTGGAAAGCGACTTTTTTGGGGCCGAAAAAGCACACTTTACTAGACCGGGTCATGTCTATATTCGCCCCTTTAACAAATCTATAGATCTACTGTATTATTTATAGAAGTTTTTGTCCATAAACTGATTTATCAGAAACAAATATTAAATAATGGTATGAAAACCATATAAAGTTAAAATGTGAGAATATTTAAGGCATGGTTTATACATGCCCTACTCTATTTTTTATACATACCCTACTCTATTTTCCTTTTTTTTTTTTTTTTTTTTTTTCTTTTGTACTTTTTGTTGTTTTTTTTTTGTTTTTTTTTTTTTTTTTTTTTTGTTTGTAATGTTTTATATAGTATATATTTTTTTGTAATGTTTTTTTTTTTTTGTTTATTTGTTACGTTTATATAATTAACGCCTAATGCATAATAATTTACATAATAATTTGCATAATAATTTACAACATTAATGAATAATGTTATTATTAATTTAAATAAATTTTCAATCATTTACGATATAATAAAAACAGTTATTTACAACATAAATCAATAATCATTCACAATGTTTTGTCGGTATAATTATTTACAACGTAAATCAATAATCATTTACAACGTTTCGTCTGTATAATTATCTAGTCATTTGTCGATGTTGATATATAGTTTGCCATTCCGCTGCAACAGGCTGTCTGAAATACCTCCATTGTGGGTGGTTATGCGGAAGTGGAAAATTTGGGTCTAGATTCGGTACAATGTAGTGAGCCCCCACACGGGCAATCACAATAGGGTCGGTTCTTGGTGATGAGCTTGGCCCGGTAAAAAGCGGAAAAGTTGTGTTCCAACCATCATCATCTGACATAAATACAAGAGGTTGTTGGATCGCTGAAGCGATAACCACCCCCGTGTTTGGCATCCACATCCAGTGATCTTGAGGTGCATCTTCATCTACATTGAACCAGTCTATTGAATGGCGAAGTTGTTCATACTCCCTCGCGTGTCGGAGCTTTAACCATCCACTCCCATGCGTGTTTAATGGGCTCGTACTCGTCTTGTGAGTATGCGGGAATTCTGGTTTTGCAATGCTGAAGAATATTTTGGGAAATATGCCATCGACAGAGTAATTTGTAACGATCCTACCTGAGCAGGATCACGATCCTAACACTTCAAGTGACTAAACATGGTGCCGTTAAAGTGAGATTATGATGAGTTACTTCTAGATACTTTACTATATAGCTATTGAGTGAGGAATGAGGTGGTAAACAGGGTAGGTTAGACGGATTTGGTATCGGGTCAAAATGGGTCATTTATTGTACAGGTAAAAATGGCGCAGTTGGGTGGATTAGAGGTGCAAATTTAAAACCATGTATCGGAGTATTTTATAATTGTGATCATTTAATGGATTTGGTATCATTGTGTTATTCAAAATCGTTTCGAAATTAAACTTTGTGTTTTCTCTCTCCTGACAAATAAATTGAGACGGAGGGAGTATTTTGTTTGTAACACTTTTTTTTTAATTAATTTTTTTTCGAAATTATTTTTTTTTTCGAAATCTAAATTTTTTAGAAAAATTATTTTTTTTCGAAATTCATTTTTTTTAGAAATTTTTTTTTTCAAAATTAAAATTTTTTTTCGAAATTATTTTTTATTTCGAAATTATTATTTTTTATTTCAAAATTAATTTTTTTTATTTCGAAATTAATTTTTTTATTTCAGTGATGCCTTGAGCGTTTTATTTCGAAAGATCATGAAGCCTTGCACTCGACTAAAATGCCTCTTTTGAAACTCATCTTATTATTATTATTTATTTATTTATTATTATTTTTTTTACTTTGCCAAAAACATTGACATCTTATACAATTAACTCTAATATATATTTGTATTTTAAAATTGTTATTTTTTTACATAAAGGGCTATAGCACATGATCCTTCTGTCTATCTCATCCGCATAAGACAAATAAAAAAATTAGAAACATCTTGGCAAGCAAACTATCAAACATTTTATAATTTAAAGTATTCGAATTCTTTAATGTAAAATGCAACTATGTTTTATATATTTGTGTTTAATAATGTTTTGTATATGTATAATGTTATGTATATATATGTATATATTGGGCTCGTTATGTTCGTAATTTAAAGCTCTACGCAACGGTATTTTTTTTATTAACGAGTTTGCTATATATTTGATAAATATTTAACAAATAAAGTTTGTTATATAAAAAATTTGTAAATATTAAAAAGTTTAGGGTTAAAAAAGTAAATTGTAAAAAGTTGAAAGCGACATGTGGGCTAGATTGTTTTTGTTGATCGCTGCAAAAAGGAAGTGATGTTTGTTTTTTTTTTTTTTTTTTAATATTCAGGTGGACCCAAAAAATAAGAAAGAGAATTTGTGGGTCCTATAAAATAAAAGAAAAAAGTACACCTACCTAGTAAGTGTTGGAGTAGACTACCGTAGCTATAACACAACCAAGATGCATAAAAAGTTGTAAAACATTAGTCAACATAAGCAGGCATAACAGACGATGTACGGAATAAATTATAGATACCATTGGTCTAGATATCCGCAAAAATTACTTGTCATATTTTAATTGGTGAATTTTGAAATACTTTATCTCTCTTTTTTTTGTCATAACCAATCACACATGAACAAGTACTTTTTATGGATTTTATTTTGTTGACTCTTTGTGATTCTAGCAATGCTCTTTTTAGGTTATCAGTATAAATTGTCTTAATGATATTAAAGTTCAGATTTTTTATTTATTTAAGATATACCTTAATGATATTTTAGTATACGGTATTAATGGTTTTATTTTTCTTGAGAAATATTTGGTTAGGTAAAATATTGCTGGCTACTCCGTATTATGTTGGTGGATCATCAATAATTTACTAAGCATTATGTATTGGATTGGATTGGATTCAAACACTTGGAAACATATTTATTGATATGTATCAAGTGATTATTGCTATGTTTGATAAAAGTAGCAGTGAGCAGTAGTAGTGAGCTATCAGCTCACCGCTTACAGCTTCTTAAAAAAGTATTGGAAAAATGAGTTTTCCTAAAAAATAGCAAAGCTCACCGCTCCTTTGCCAAACGAACAATAAAAATCAAAAAGCTCATTGTCCACCGCTAATCGCCCCAAAAAGCTCTGCGCCAAACATAGCCAATAAGTTACCTAATATGTATGAGGTAACAATTTATTTTCAAAAGTTTAGTTTTTTAATGGTAATATTTAAATGTAAAGAATCTCAACATTTTGTAATCGGTTAAAAGTGAACTCAGAATAATACTCCCTCCGTCTCAATTTAATTGTCCATATTTCCTTTTAGGGATGTCTCAAATTAATTGTCTACTTTTCTTATTTAGTAAAAACTAGAGAATCTAGTGGAGGAATATTCCATTTTAGTGGTTGAAAATTAATGTGGCCCCACTTTTATTAAACTTTGTGTTTTCTCTCTCATGACAAATAAATTGAGACGGAGGGAGTAATAAAGTAGCCACAAAAATTTGTTGTTTTATCAGCCTTTCAGAGCAATCAAAAAAGAAGGGATATGTTATATGGACGGGGGACAAGGTGGCAGGCCCCTTGTCTCCCCACTTGTTTCCTATTTTTTTCTTGCACAGCACAATTTTTGTTAGTTTTTGTTTCGTATTTTTGACAGTTTTAAGCGTTTGACATATTAAACTTTATATTTTCTGTTCCGCACTTTCAAGTTTATAGCTTTTTGATATAAAGAAAATTATAAAAATAAAAAAATAAAAAAATTGAAGGGTCATTATAACCAAATTGAGAGGGTCATTATAACCCACCCTAAAAAGAAATGCACCACAAAGATTCGGCTGATTATCAGATTTGAAAAAGATATTTCACAAAGTTTTTTGTATTTTGTGTTAAATTTAAAAAGTTATTGTATTTGTAAATATTAACTACTGTAATAGGGTTCTATTATTGTAAGAGTGAACGGAGCCATAACGCCCCAACGCAAAATCGTCCTAGCTGGCAAACGTTGCTAGGCGTTACCCACTCCATCACCACAGCGTTGGCGTCGGCGTTACAACGTACATTGGTATACCAACGTGCGTTACAACGTGTTGGAACAAAAAAAAAATCACTTGTGGCTCCAACGGTAAGTTTTTCAAATTCAAAAAAATTTCAAAATGCCCCATCAACGTTACACTTTATTTTGAATTCAACCAAGACTCAAACACAAACAAGTAACATAGATCTCAGTTTAATGAACTCGTTTTCAAATCTTTAAAAGATTTACAAGTTGTTAAAAACCATCATAGATCTATATCGAAGCTAAACTTCTTTGTTAATATACGAAAACCATAAAGGAAAAAACAAGAACAAAAGTGCTCTAATCTTTTCTTTGTATCGATCTGAAAAACGTAAAAACAAAAAGAAGAAATAACCTGCCTTAAAAAAGAGCGTTCGTATCTTGTATCGATCTTGTGTTGGGTGACTGCCTAACTTTTTTGATAAGAGAAGTTAGAGGCGTGAGTTTAGGTGTAGCAAATTTAGGGTTAGTTTTTTATATAGCAAAATATTAGGGTAATGGTTATTTAGTTTATTTGTTGGGTTGGACTTTTGGATAATTCATCTTGGGCTTTTGGTTGTAATTTTAGATAACAAAATATGTTGGCTATTTGTATTTAATGAATGAAATATTAGTTAAGAGTTTATTTAAGGATTGAAATATTAGTTAAGGGGTTAATTTGTAATTTTTTTTTTTAAAGGTGGGTCTCAAAAGGTGGTGTTATTTGGTGTTATGATAACGGGTGATTTTTTGGTGTTATGTTATTTGATGTTGAAATAACGTGGCGCTGACGTGGCACAAAAAACATGGTGTTAACATGTTATGGCTCCTTATGCTCTAACCCTAAATCAACTATTTGGACCCAAGTCAAACTTAATACTACTTCCGTCCCAAAATATAAGTCAAATTTGACTTTTTGAATCGAACTTTGACCTTAAATATTTTTGTTTGTATTATATATCACTTAATAAAAATTATACCAAATGAAAATACATTTAAAACTCTATCTATTTATATATTTTGCATCAAGTATTATATAATACAAACAAAAATATTTAAGGTCAAAATTTGATTCAAAAGGTCAAACTGGACTTATATTTTAGGACGGAAGGAGTATCACCTAAAAAGTAATATATAAATTTAATTACTTTTGACCAATTACTTATTTACTTTCCCAATGTTAGATTTTCTTTGTTCATCATTGATTTTTTCTTTCATTTTTTCTTGAGTTAACTACATTTTTTGTCCATATGGTTTATCGGGTGTAATAATTTTGGTCCAATAGTTTGAAAAGTAACGGATCTTGTCCAGAATCCGATGACTCGCAACATTTTTTGTCCATTTTTTGTTAACTGTTAGTTTGACTAGTTAAAAAAAATGAAATAACTAAAATACCCATCTGATAATTGTATACATTAACTAAAATGCCCCTTTCTTCATTATTATTATTATTATTATTTAAAAACACAAATACACAAAATAATCAAACACTTCCACAAATCCAACAAATCTCCACTTTCACTCAAACAAACCATTTTCATTTTATTTCTTCTTCTTCATTCAAACACAAATCTACCATTCATGGAACAAACTAGCAGTACCTAGCAGCCTCCATGACCATCTTATACTCCAAAGAAATGAACACCAGTACACTGTCCCGAGCCAGTTTAGCAGACCACCCATGGCACGAGCATGAACTTCACGCCCTTCCAGAACCGCACCATGTTCACTACACGCAGTCAAAACTGCCGAAACACTAAAATGATCAATCCCAACCCCAACTCCATCCCCATTCGTCCTTACCATCTCCCGAAACACCTCAAGCGCTTCACCAAACATAAACCCTTTCACGAAACACTACATTCCAAGATGAAACATCTCTCACGGACATTTCATCAAACACCTTAACAACCAAATCCAAACACCCACATTTCCCATAAAATCCCATCAAAACATTCATAACAAAAACATCATCCTCAAACCCCATTTTGACAACCAAACCATGAATTTCAGACCCCAAATCAATATTGAAAACCCGACCACAAGCAGTCAAAACAACAACAAAACTATACTCATTTGGATCAATACCACACCTCATCATTTCAACAAACATATCAACAGCTTCATACTCGTTCCATGAAGACTTTGGTGTTTGATGGGTGTTTAGCCGGCTGTTAGGGGTTTTTGTGGAGGTTAGGTGGTGGTGTTTGTTCATATTTTGATTAGTACACAATACATCATTTCAGTACAAAGTTATCGAACAATATTTTGTTTCTTAGTACTCCCTCCGTCTCAATTTAATTGTCCATATTTTTTTTATGGCTGTCTCAAATTAATTGTCCACTTTTTTTATTTAGTAAATCCTAGAGAATCTAGTGGAGGAATATTCCATTTTAGTGGTTGAAAATTAAAGTGGCCCCACTTTTATTAAACTTTGTGTTTTCTCTCTTCTGACAAATAAATTGAGACGGAGGGAGTAGTATAAAATATAGAAATAAGTGTGCATATGTATATATACGAATTATGAGGCTTAACTAGCGGACGTAATTTATTTTAAATCTTCATTTCAAGGTCACACTTCTTTTTTTCTAAACATGATTATTATTATTATTATTATTATTATTATTATTATTATTATTATTATTATTATTATTATTATTATTATTATAAAAACATCACTTCATTAGAAGAAAAAATAGGATTTACAAGAAATTAGAGGGGAGCCGAGATATTAACTGGGCTCCCACTCCTCTAGCTATTGCAAAGCTAATCCTCTAGCTATTATTATTATTATTATTATTATTATTATTATTATTATTATTATTTTTATTATTATTATTATTATATTTTTTAGCTTTTAACATTTAATCGCTTACGTTATGAATTGTCATATAACAAGGTTTTTAACCCGCGCGTTGCCGCGGAGTCTATATATGATACCGTTACATTATGTGTTGCGACAAAGCCTGTTTTTTTATGTTAATTCAATAATTGTAATTATTTGTTGTTTGACATTATGCATAGTGAACACAACAACATCTATTCTATTATATGTAACAGTCGTTACTTTCGTTCGTTTTTGTATGCTTTTATCCTTTTTATACGTTTTTGCCCGTTTTATACGTTTTCACCGTTTTTCTTACGTTTTCATCCGTTTTTATACATTTTTATCTATATTTATACGTTTCATTTGTTTTTATACGTTTTCATACGTTTTTGTCAATTTTTATTCGTTTTTATAGTATTTGAATATAACTATTAATATCATGTTTTAAATATAATGTATGTTTAGTAGCACGTAATGATTTTTAAAAAAGTGCTTATGTGTCGTTGCTATATCCATTCACGAAGGAGATATGAATTCCATTCAGGCGGGTAAGGGCTTGGCTTGACCCTGTGTTCTCTCCTAGTCGGGTTGGAGGCGAAAACTGGCAAATTTCATCATGCAGTGGTGCGGTGTTCATAGAAAAGAAGGCGTCGCCCAACGAGTGGCAGATTTTGATGGAGTATCGCTTGGATTCTGGGGAGATCCATAGATCTGGATAGAGTCCCCGGAATAGTACGCGCGCTAGCGCGCTACGGCTTACGCAGTTGATCGTGTATATGTTCTCATCTCAGAGTAACATGTGGAGTTGTACCTTCATTTTAATATTTTTATTCTTTTTAATAATAATTTTAGCCGTATTTAATTTTTAAACTCGTATACAAGCGCGTTAAACTTATAAAAATAAATAAAATGAGTCGTTATCGAAAGTGATAGTAAAAAAAAAAAAAAAAATCTTTTCCGGACATCCATACTTAATCTCATAAAGAGAAATAATATCAATCGTTCGTATATGTACGATCTTGTGTATTCATTTTCATGTAAAAGATAATTAGTTTTCATTTATGTTTAGTTGAATTACTTTGTTATTATTATTCATGATAGACAACTTTTACTTTGAGGTAGTCTACATTTTCTTTTCATCTCGATCACAATCAGAGTGTACATTCGCTTTTTTTTCCATGAAAACAAATATTGATGCTAACAAAATAATTCTCATATTACAGTGTATTCTAACAATGAAATAAATGCGGTGCAAGGTCTAGTAAAGATAAACACAATATTTATTACTCCACTTCCCAAGTCTCAAATTATAATAAGAATGGGTAAAAGCTAATTATTAACTAATGATCGCTTGTACTTATACATTTTATTAGTAAAGAGAAATGCTAAATCCTCCTACTAAATCTTTCTACTTATCCTGCTACTCATAGGATCCTGACAAGTGTCAAAACTGACGGTTTAGATGCAGAGAGAGATTGAGTGAAAAAAATATAGTATATACTCGTAATATTGTTGTGTTTGTAGAAGGAAGGATTTATTAATGCTCATTAGTAAATTATATGGGTTCATTTAGAACCTCCCCTGTAATATTATGGTTGGTTCAATTAATACTCAACCAAAAAAAATATGGTTGGTTCAACATAGCTCCAAACTTTTTGGTATACAAGATTATCAAAATATCAGTTTACTTAATGATCTGGTCTATTGTTGTTTTCCACAATTTGAGATTTTACAGTTATAACTACATTGTTAAATAACGGCCTTTAGGCTGAGTGTAATGAGATTCAACAACATCTGTGATTGGCCTCTCATCACTCGTGGTTAGACTAAAGGGTATGCAGCGACTCCACTCCCGATTAAGCCCCTAATCGCCCCGTAATCGCCATGTACACCGCCCCCATGGGCGATTAGCCCTTCAGGCGATACATATGGAACGCCCTTGTTGTTTGACCGTTTCTCTTCTTTTCAAACTTTTCTAGCCGTTTCAAACGGCATCTTCTATTTTTTTTTTTTTTTTCCTTTATATTTCATACCTCTATATATACACATATATCTCACATTTATAAAACAAACTCACTTATTCTCTACACTCACTCACTTCATCATCTCTATAAAAAATATGTATCCAAATCCCAACCCAAATAACTTTCGCAGCCCGTATGGGTATCGTTCACGTCCAAACGTCCCAAATCAACCGGATATGAATGATCCAAATTTGCTTAATAACCCGGCATTGTTTCAATATATCCAACAAATGAACGTCCAAAATCAACCAATGCCGGGTTTCATACCTTGGAATGCGTCACAAGAGGGATACGGTTTCGCCGGGGTTTCTCCGCAAACCACACCGGGTGGACATTTTGGTATTACATTTTTACTCTTTATTTACTTATATATATATATATATATATATATATATATATATATTTTTTAACCCATATTTTTTTTCTAGATCGTCAACGAGTCATTGACACTCCACCTAGGACGCCAAATTCTCCGGACGTTGAAGTCGTCGCAGAAACCCAACCGGAAGTCGAAGCCGGGGGATCTATACAAGCTAGAAAAAGACGAGCACACAGACGGAAACCCGCCGACCAACCGAGGGTGAGAACCCCGGCTATTCCGTGGCAAAAAGACGAGGAGATGTGCCTAGGCAAAGTCGGGGAGGTTACCGAGGAACCAAGTAAGAAGTTAAGAACGAAAACTAAGTTTCATTACGTTACCGATTCATCCGACCCAAGAAAAAGTCGGGGAGAACCAACTAAGAAAAGGACGAAAACTTCATCATCCGGCGATTATCAAAGTCAAGGTTCGGATGCTCGTGTGAATTTCGATCTTAACTCAGTGGACGAGGATGAGGATGAGGAGCTGGAGTTTGGGGAACGTCCGGTTGGAAGAGACACGAGTAGGAAATCGAGTTCGAGTGTGGGGGGTTCGTCGAGCAAGGGAAAGGGGAAGTTGGATAATGCTTTGGACGATATTTCGGGTCAATTGAGAGGGTTGATGGATCTCACGAAAAAAAGATTGGAGTATGGGGATCGAAAGTTGAAGGCAAAGGAAAGTAAAATAAAGCTTGCCGAGTTGAGAGTGTTGAACACTGACTACAACCATCTTCCGGAACCCGAAAGATCAATCATGGAGAAAGCGAAACAAGATCTTATTCAAAAATATCGGGATGCGTAGTTTATTAATTTTTAAGTAATATTTATGTTTTAGGATTGTTATTTATGTTTTATGAACAATATTTATGTTTGTATTAATTTTTAAGTAATATTTATGTTTTAGGATTATTATTTATGTGATATTGTTGTTTTTAAATATTATGTAATTTTAGTTATTATTTACATAATATGAAAAAAAAAAAAAAAAAAAACAAAAAAAAAAAAAAAACAATCATTAGAAGTGTCACGTGTCAGGAGTCGCCCCACCCTCCTGAGTAGCCCCACTCCCCCTTTTTTTTCAGGCTACCCAACTTGCTGACTCAGCGCCACGTGGCGCGAGTCGCCCCTTAGTTAGGTAGCCCCACTCCCTTTAGTCTTACTATTACGATCACCCCTAACCGTGCATGGCCTTTCATTTTTGGAACTCGTTTGGTAGTGCAGGCCATAAGATGTGGTGCACACTTTTTTTTTTTTTGTGTGGTTGGGTATTTTTGAATTACAATAAGATATTTTTGTGTGATTGATTTGATTGTCATCACGGCTGTTTGGTGATTGAAACTAAATATATGCTAAGGTGATGATGATGGGTGCAATGACAATTACACCTAATTTTTTACTAATAACAAAGCTCGTTGCTTTAGCTAGGTACTAGCTAGAGCTATTTTTACCAAACAAAACACAAAACACAACGTCAAAAAGTGATTTTTTATTAAAAAAATTACAGATATTGGTGCCAATTGTTTAGACACGTTGATTATAAGAAGATCAAATTCCATTTTTGCCCCAAAACTAAAACATTAATTAAAGAAATACCTCAAAAAGAGTGACTTTCATATTGTCCCTGAGGGCATTGGCAATGGTTGCGTCTTCCCAGCGTCCTTGGGGGAAGACATCGGTGAACACCGCCGCAAACCCCCAGGACGCTGGCGTCGTGTGATTCGGAAGCAAGATCCAGACGCTGAGTCTTGGGAAAGAGACAAAGAAGATTTTTAAACGTTGGGAGCAAAATAGAGCTGTATGACAAAACTTAATTTCGAACTTTTTTTTTTTTTTTTTTTTTTTTTTTTTTTTTTTTTTTTTTTTAATTTAAATGTGTTTTTGTGTGTTTTTCTAATGTGTCTTTTGCAGTTATAATGTGTTGTTGTGTTGTTATAATGTGTCGTTGTGTTTTTTTTTTTTTTTTTTTTTTTTTTTTTTTATTTTTATTATTATTTTTATAAGTAAATAACATTTTTTTATTTATCTTTTTTATATAAATAATAAATTGTTTAAATATATTTTTTTATTTATCTTTTTTATATAAATAATAAATTGTTTAAATATAATTTTTATTATTTATAAAAAAAATAATAATAAACATATATTTTTTTATTTATCTTTTTTATATAAATAAAAATTGTTTAAATATAATTTTTATTATTTAAATAAAAAAATAAAAAAATAAAAAAAATAAATTTTGAGCCATGACTCCGAATCCTCCCACTGCCAACAGTTTTAGCTTCAGAATCCTCCTGCCACATGACACTCTGTGATTAATCGGTGGGAATCCTCCCAAGACTCCGAATCCCCCATTGCCAACCCCCTGATACGACTTATGTGACTCCGTTAAAAATTGACAAACGTCCCCAAATATTGAATGCCACACAAGTTGCAACATGACACGTGTCTATTATTAATGGAGTCGCACAAGTCGTACAAGAGTATTTTGAAAAGTCAATTTCTTTTGAAGGTATTTCTTTAATCAACATTTCATTTTTGAGAAAAAATAAATAAATAAATAAATAATACTTTATACGAAACACCCAAAAAGTTTGCATTTAA